>ML252967.1:1482-77857 GCA_005239495.1 Nicotiana undulata | reverse complement strand
AAAATCAGTTCGAATGGACTAAAGAATGTCAACAGGCTCTAAAAGACTTGAAGGCTTACTTGTCAAAACCACCATTGTTGTCAAAACCAAAAGAAGGAGAGAGATTATACATCTACCTGGTTGTTTCAGAAATTGCCGTTAGCGCAGTACTTGTAAGAGAAGAGAAAGGTAAACAATCTCCCATTTATTATGTAAGTAAAACTTTATTAGACGCAGAGACTAGATATCCGCATCTAGAAAAGTTAGCTTTAGCATTAATAATGGCATCAAAAAAATTGCGTCCTTACTTTCAATGTCATCAAATTACTGTAGTAACTTCATATCCTTTAAGGAATATTCTACACAAACAAGAATTGTCAGGAAGATTAGCCAAATGGGCTATAGAATTGAGTGAACATGATATAACATATCAATCAAGAACTGCAATAAAATCACAGATATTTGTCGACTTTATAGCTGACTTTAGTAGCAGTATTACTCCAGAAGTAGAAGAAGAATTGCAACTTTTTAATAGAATAAGTCCAGGACAGTGGACCCTATTTACAGATGGCTCATCTAATATAAAAGGAGAAGGATTAGGTATTATCCTGATATCACCCACAGGTTAAAAAATTAGACAAGCAATCAAATGCTGTCCAATAACTAACAATGAAGCAGAATACGAGGCTGTTATTGCAGGTTTAGAATTGGCACGGGAATTGTCAATCGAACAAATCAAAATCAACAGCGATTCCCAACTTGTGGTAAATCAAATGCAGGGAAATTATGTCGCTCGAGAAACTCGAATGCAACAGTACTTAGAGAAGGCACGGAAACTAGTGAAACAATTTAAAACATGGGAAATAACACAGATACCTAGAGAAGAAAATGTTGAAGCAGATGCATTAGCCAACATTGCTGGAGTTACGGACGTAGCCCATAAAGACAACGATATTATCATACATCTCTTCCATTCAACACCCGATCACAGCAAAAATGAGGTATCTTTCAATAATTTAACTTGGGATTGGAGAAACGAAATTCTTAATTTTTTGCAGGACGGTATAGTACCTGAAGACAAAAAGGCAGCTCAAGCGCTCCGTCGTAAAGCAGCGAGATATTGTCTAGTTCGCAGCACCTTATATCGCAAAATGATTAGAGGACCCCTAGCTAAGTGCCTCGGACCCAATCAAACGGAATACGTGATAAAAGAAATTCATGGGGGTCACTGTGGAAATCATGCAGGTGCAAGGTCTTTAGTAAAAACCTTAATAAGAGCAGGATATTATTGGCCGAAAATGGAAGGAGACGCGGAAAATTTCATATCCAAATGCGATAAATGCCAACGATTCGCTAATAAAACACATCAGCCAGCCGAACTGTTACATTCCATTATGTCGCCATGGCCCTTCATGAAATGGGGAATGGACATAGTAGGACCCCTCCCCCCAGCCAAAGGTCAGGTACGATTTTTACTTGTACTTACTGATTATTTCACGAAATGGGTAGAAGCGGAAGCATTCAAACAGGTGCGGGAGAAGGAGGTTAAAAGCTTCTTATGGAGAAATATAATATGTCGGTTTGGAATTCCAAAAGAGATCGTGTGTGACAATGGCCCACAATTTATAGGCTCTCAAATCACAGAATTCTTTGACAGCTGGAAAATCAAACGGATCACATCAACACCATATCACCCCGTAGCTAATGGACAAGCACAATCCACGAACAAAATCATCATCAATAATATAAAAAAACGGTTAGACAAAGCCAAAGGCAATTGGCCCGAAGAATTACCAGTGGTATTATGGGCATACAGGACTACATCAAAAACAGCCACGGGAGAAAGCCCCTTCGTACTAGTCTATGGCTCAGAGGCATTAATACCCGTGGAAATTGTCGAGCCAAGTTTAAGGGTGACAACAGCCACAGAACAAACAAATGACGTTGAAATGCAAACCAATCTGGACCTACTCGAATCACGAAGAGATGCGGCCTTAATACGGATGGCAGCTCAAAAACAAATCATAGAACAATATTACAATCGTAAAACCAACCTAAGGTATTTCAAAATTGGGGACTTTGTACTTAAAAAAGTCTTCCAGACAACAAAGGAAGCAAGAACTGGCAAACTAAATCCTAATTGGGAAGGTCCCTATAAGATACGAGGAATAGCAGGAAAAGGCGCGTACGAATTAGAAGCCATGGACGGCAGGATTTTACCAACAAGTTGGAATGCCATTCATCTGAAGAAATACTACTTCTAAGCAAAAGAAGTACCCACGATCAGGTATTACGTGTTCAAATTTTATCTTCAAATATTTAAAATTTTACTAACCTTTTTAGATGATAGGCAAAGAGCTAACCCATCACCAGATGATGACATTAGACCCGCAAAGACGCGCGCAAACATAATTCCCGGTCTAGGGTTACACTTTCTGATTGATATTTTAAAGGGTTAAGCAGTCATCATCTAAAAAAATATATACCTTCGAGTCCGAAATGTTTTCCCTTTTCAGGGAAAGGACCACAATGTAAGAATAATCAAGTGCTCGAGATCTCATTCTTCAATGCTCCAACACTTGGGGGACTACATGATATAAAAAGCTAAGACTACCAGAAGTCAGAATGCTCGAACTTAAAAAGATCATTCAGCCAACAAGTCAAGTGATATGAGCAAAAGAATTGAAGACTTTGACACAAGAATTGCGAAAAACCTACTCTAAAAAACCCTCGAACCATGTTCAGGTTAGAAGGTAAAATGATAGATACAAAGAAGAAATGTACAAACTGTTACGTAAAAAACTGTTAGGGACAGAAGATCATCATCATTGTACTTAGCCAAAACTGTTATAATCAAAACAGTTACGAAATCTTTGTACTCAAATGGAAAACTGTTATTTAAAAATAGTTACGGATGAAAGATCGAAACCCTTGTATATATTCTCAAAATTGTTATATCTAAAAACAGTTACGGATTACACTACATTTCTCTCGTACTTACAACTGTTGCAAATAAAACAGTCAATACGAAAAACTGTTACTAATGAAAAACAGTTGCCTCCTTGTATTAACTCAAAAAACTGTTATCCACTAAAAACAGTTACGAAATACAAGTGACTATTAAATCTGTTAAAAACAGTTGCAACATGAGTTTTAGATGACAAACGTAACACATGTAAAAATGTTGTGAAAGTTCAAGCAAAAACCTCTCACAAAAACATTCCTAAAACATGTGAAAAATTCCTATCACTCTATTGCATTTTCAATGAAGTTGAGACGTCTTCTTCATTAAAACATTAAAAGGGCCCTTGATTCACAAACAAAGCCTTTCACATACGAAGGCTAAAGCTTGTACTACACCCGACATAAAAGGGTTTAGAACAAAACACGTATCTTTTTACGCAAAGAAACGCATATGAATGATTCGAACCACAGACCTCGACGTTGCAAGTAAAGCTAAGAGGTACGAACAAAGACCTCACAAAAGCAAAAGAAATAGACTTGAATAGAAGGGTTAAAGCTCAAAATTCATAAAACTCTCAAAAGCAGTACATTGATATAAAAACAGCTAAGTACAATAAGTACAAAACTAAGTACTTAGCCACATAATATTTACATTTTTAAAATGCCCCTAAGTTGTCAGTTGGGGACTTTAGAAACTTTAAACTTACTCCCGATGGAGCTGGGAGTAATTACACCAATCCAATGTAAAAAAAAAAAAAAAAAAAAACAGGAAAACAACTAGAATTTTCACTTTTGAGGAGAAGGACTGCTTTCTTGTTCCGGAGAGTCGGCTGCTGCTTCATTAACTGGAGAAAGGTTGAGACACTGCTGAGTCTTATCTATGGCTTCTTTAGACTTTGCAATCTCAGCATCAAGATCAAAGCCTGCTTGACTCATCTCCATTAATGAGTCATGACGAGCATTCATATACGCCCAACTCACTTCAACAGCCGTTGACTCTTCAAGATCATTATAATCTTTCGACCACACTTGAAGTTTAGCCTTCAAGCTGTTATTTTCGGCTTCAGCAGCTTCAAGAGCAACCTTCAAAGGCGCGACTAACTCTTCCAAATTTTGGTCTTTGCCAGAGCCTCACGGAGATCTTCTTGAACTTGAGAAAGATTACGTACGAGCTCTCCGGAATATTCTTCTTTTTGTCCCAGCAAATCCTTCAAATACCGGACCTCTTCTGTGGCTTTTTACAGTTGCTCGGCAAAAGAGGATTCAAGAACGTCTTTATCCTTGTTAGCTTGGCTGGAAGAAGCCTTCTCCACTGCTAATTCTCCTCTCACAACTTTCAGCTGCTCCTTTAAGGTATCTCTTTCTCCTTCTAAAGTTTCCATCTCAATTTGAAGGCTTTCGTACTGTGCCTTAAAATCATCCAGCCCACGAAGCACTTGCAACTCTTTCTCATAATTAGAAATTCTTTTCATGAGCTCCAAACCGATAAGGTGCGTCTACAAAAGCAGTAAAACAATTAAGAATATTAAAACTATTTATTGAAGCAATGTATGTACAAAAGATCGAGTATATACCTTCAAGGAATTATGCACCACCTCATTAGCCCAAGTGAGAGATGCGTGGCTGTCAAGTTTAGCTCTTTCCTCAGGGCCAATCAAAGGCTTGAGCCACATTTCCGGCTCCCCGGTGCTGATCTTCTTAAAGAGGTTGCCACCAGCTGGAACCTCAATCAAGACCCTTCGCATCCCCCTGCTGGAAGACCCTTATTCTATAACAGAAGGCATGGAAGCAGGGACCGAAGGGGCAGTAGAAGAAACGGAAGAGCCGGGAACCAAAAGAGTCGCGGGCACTTCAATCGAGATGGAAGAAGGAGAAACTGAAGAAATAATAGGAATTGGAGAAGAAACAACAGCAGCAGCTTGGGGAGCAGAGATAGCAGCAAAATGCGGGTAAATGGTAGCCAAAGGAACATCGTCAGGATCCATCTCGAACCCTTCCTGAAATAAACGCTCAGCAGAGTCCCGAGATGGAGATTGAGATTGATCTCGAGAAGAAGAAGACCTGATGGCCAACACGGAAGAAAGAGGCGCGGGAGTAGACTCTTTGTCCAAAATTACCCGCCTTCTTCTCATCCGGTGCACTAAAGTACCCTCTTCTTCACCCTCATCTTCCCCTTCAGAACGGGAATCCAGGGCTTTCCTCTTCGAAGCACTCGTCAAAATATTCTGAGCTTGGGACAATGACATCCTTGGAAGTGAGGAAGATACCCCACGAGTAGTAAACCCTATCAGAAAGAGGAAAAGAGTTAATAAAAAAAAAAAAACTCAAGCAGAGAAAAGAATGAGAAAAATTCTGCTTACCATGGGTCTTAACAATCCACTTGTACTTTGCCGAAAAGTACTTCCAAGATCTTTCCTCGGCAGGAGCATCAATTAACATTCTTTCTACCCAACTACGGATGTCGGAGACATTCTCGACAACATTCATAGTTGCTGTAAATTAAAGGGAAACAGATACGGTGTCATAAAACATCAAACAAATTTCATTACAAATGAATCAGGTACGAATTAAAATACTTACGTGCACGGTTCCACTTCTCGGGGAAGGGAAGATTATTTTCACCCACTAAAACAGCAGTGGGAACAGCCACGTACCTAAGGTACCAACCTCTGTCTTTATCATCACCAGGGGTTACTAACACCCTCTTACTCCGGGCAACTAAAGTAAAACCCCCCTGAGGGAAAAAAGCAGGAGAATACAAATGCAGCAGATGAGGAAGGGTAAAAGGAACGGAAACCTTTGAAGCCAAGACTCTCAAACAGGCGACAACACGCCATACTAGGGGACCAACTTGTCCTAAAAAAATATTAAACATGTGACAAAACTCTATAATCACAGGATCAACAGGAGGTTGAATTCCTAACGTAAAAGGATAAGTGAAAACATAAGAAAAACCAGCTTTAAATGATGTAATCCTTTGAATACTACGCACGAGAACAAGAACATTAGAATCCCAAAAACATTCCCTACGAACAATGGGAATGTGACCCACAGTAATGATAGTGGCATATTTCTCAATACTATCCAGAGAAAGAGATTGTTCAGTAATAGGAGAATTTACTTCTGGAAAAGTTATCTCAGAAGGGATGATTTCGTCAACTCTAGGTTCATGAAAATCATCCCTACTCCTAGAAACAGATTGAGAAGATCTACCTCTCGGGGAAAACAACGCCCTAGCAGGGGAAGAAGAAGAAGAACCTCTAGAAAAAGTACGTCCAAGGCTCCTTAGTCGGACACCTCTTCGACTCCTCGTCGGAGCAGAAGAAGAAGCTAGATCCTCAACATCAATAACATTTTCAGAATGGCCTGATAAAGACATATTTATAAAGTCTAAAGAAGAAATTCTTTCACAAAGAGAAAATTGAGATGTAGAAGTTTTCTTTTTTCGTGCTAAGGAAGAAAAGAAGAAGACTATTTATACTTAATAGCAACCGTCAAAGATTGAAAAGGTAATGATGGAAGGTCATAATCAAAAATGTCACTTTGGGACTGATGCAGCCGCAAAAAAGCCCTAAAAGGCGCTGAGTCGTTTCAGAACCAATCAGAAATGAACACGTGAAAGAAGCATTAAATGGAAGTACTGTGCAAAGCATGCATCATAAAAGAATACAATGTTTCGAGATAAAGCGGCGGCAAAATATTCCTGCCATAAATGAACATCCACTTACCAAGTATTATTCGCTCAATACATGGCAAGTGGGGGGACTATCTGTATTGGTAAAAAATATAGTCTTACACGTGTACAGATTTTAGATGACTCAGCTAGCCAGGTGGACCAATCAAAATATCACACGCGGATACGAGATAAAGAGGTACGGGCAATGCAAGGAATTAGCCACGGAAAAGATCACTAAAGAAAAAAGGCATGGTCACAGCGAATCCGGACACAATAACAGGCCGATTCAAAGATCAGCAATCAATGCCTCGTACCTTACACAATTCCTAAAATAACAGTTACTAGTCATTTTTATAACGCCTCATAAATGTAATAATTAAGCATTAAATAGGCTTCATGACAGTAATACAAACGTTGTACTAGGAAAACATTCCTATAAAAGGAATGTCAATGTAACAAACAGGGGATCGGATTTCGAGCAATATAAGTTACTGTTTCTTTTTTATTCTCAACGATTGCTTTTTATTCTTTGTTTGATTGATCCGATTATCAGTAACCCGAGTTTTTCCTGAAATTAAACTTTAGTCAAAAAGATTCATTTTTTGGTTAAACACTAAGTGCGCTTGAGTCTCATGATTTGGTCCATCGCTGGCCTGGATCATATGGCTGATTCTGCGTCCCAACATGCGAAGGTGTTTAATAGAGGAAATTTTACCTCATATAGTAAAGTTTTACATCTTATTTATTGTAAATAAAAAAAATTTAAAATATTATTTGTTATAGCTACCTTTTAGTTTTTATAGCAAAATATGTATTTATGGTATACACTATAGTTAAGCCATTAAATACGTTGTCTAATAATTTTCTCTCTTTATTTTAGTTATTCTATTCCCAAATCAACGCATAATATCTTATTTCTCTCTCCACGATCTCTCTCTCACGTCGCCATTGTCCTCCCCATTGTTAAACCACGATTCTCCTAAACCGCGATTGTCTCCGTCAATTTTCAGTTTTATTGCTCCAAAAGTTGTGGTAAGTGTTAAAGTTTTTGGCTTTTGGCCGGTTAAAGCCACTGTCTCTCTCAATTTTCAACTTTTTTTTTCTCCAAAAAGTTGTGGTAAGTGTTAAATTTTTAGATTTTTGGTCGGTTAAAGCTTCTTCTTTTTCTCTTCAATAGTTTTTATTTTAAATATTCACCATTGTTAGATTTTCTGCAGAATACCCACTAAAGCACTCAATTTCGAAGGGACATCTTCCGATTTGCTACTCACTCAAGAGGAACATATATTTGCAGGTTAATCAGTAACCATTGAAGCCAAAAGGAGAATAAAAATACGCAATTACCCTAATTGTAGATGTATTTATATATATACTCGAGTCCGCATACATTGAGTTTTAGTTTGTACAGTGATTTTCTCTTCTTGTATTTTAGATGTATTTATATGTATTCGATAAAGCATACATTGGTTTTTAGTTTGTACAGTGGTTTTCTCTTCTTGTATTTAGATGTATTTATATGTGTTTGATAAGACATACACTGATTTTTATTTTGTACAATAATTTTTTACTACTGTATTTAGATCTATTTATATGTATTTGAATTCATACATCAACATTTTTAAATACATTCTTAGTTCTATCATTTTGATGTTATTCATCAATTAGTTATGCATTCAATCTAACTGTATTCATCTGTATTTTCAACATAATTGTATCCATCTGTATTTAAAACAATAATACAGTAAAATACTCTCAATACAAATACAGATTTGTATTCTCTTCGGTCCACTTTAAGTGATTTTGCGGCTATTTTTTTTGTGGCCGCGATATTTGATTTTCTCAGATATCAAGAAGAAACTAACTTTTCTTATTAAAGTTTCCCTTGGAGTAAAAAGCATAGGAATAATTTGTTATATTTTTAATGAGCAAATTAATGGTAATATAATTAATTTTATTATTAATTAATACTAAAAAGTCAAATTTACTATAATTCCTTTATACGTGTAAAAATAGTTAATAAATCACTTAAAGTTGACCGAGGGAGTATTATGTTTTCATGGGAAGTACTAGCATCAATATTGATCAATTTTAACCTTTTACTCGATATTGATGCTAGTACTTCGAACAGAAGCTACAGTCTTTGCTTAGCTTCATGCATGTGCTAAAACTATAGAGCCAGCTATAGTATATTAAACCCACTTCCAATTACTCCCTCCGGTTTGTTCTGAAGTACTCCATTATGCTTGTGTGACTATAATTTTTTTTTAAATTTGTTATTTTAAATATATTATAATATTTATGTGGCTAAAAAAATCTTATCGTTAATTAAGAAAATATAAAAATATCATTGTATATGGTCAAAATCGGGAATGACCGATTTTGAGGTCTCGATGACATTCCGAGCCTGGTCTCGATGGGATCAGAGCAGAATTCGAGGATCAGCCCCGAGGTGCCTACCTCGAGGAACGATATCGAGGGATCGATATTCCTCGAGACAGGATAAAAGTCGAAGACCGTCGTGGAAAGGCGGGAAACTCTAAAAAACACGTGGTTAAAGCTGACAACGCCTGCAAGAATAGTACAAATCTGTATCGGACCATTAAATAGTTGTACCGGCTATATTTCTTTATAATAATTATACATGTACTATGTTGGGATTGTCCCTCCTATATAAAGGATACCTTTTTTTTACACACGATATTTAATACAACAACAATAAGAACATTCTCTGCTTTCTAACTTAAACATACTCTACAATTGTCCCACTGATTTATTTCTTCATTTATTTTGTTTCATTATTATTCATTTATTGCTCATCATTGACCATAAAGAGATACCCTCGAGGCCCCCTCATACTATTATTCCTCCATCAATCGCCCAAATCTAGGAATACTAGATCGACCTCGAGGTCCAGCTTCGGCCAGCTCGAGACCCCGTCTCAGCACTGCTCGGTTTGCACATCAGCACTGTCCCTTGCTCTTACCTCATTTTCTTAACTCATATTTGACATCTATTGCTTAACAACTGGTATTAAAATAGATCACATATATTTAGAACCACAAAATCAAATATAATTGTAATTACCATTTTCAAGGTAAACAGTTTGGCGCCCACCGTGGGGCTTAAAATAATAGTGATTGTTTTAGTGCTGGTTTACTGAAAAACACAAGTTATTCTTTACACTTTTTCTTGTCCAAGAATCTTTGATTTTAGGTAAAAAATGCCTAACTCAGTGAATGCACATGAAAACAACGGTCCTGAGGATCATGGAGAGAACGGTGTAGTTGTTTCAGGTGCTGGTGTACCACTGCAAAACGTTGAGGACGCACCAGCTCCAATCCCCATGGATGTGGGCTCATGCAATGCCCAACATGTCGATATAAGCTCTCATACCGATGGAAGCGTACACGGGGAAGGGTGTAGATTCAAAGAAGTCCGTGCAGAAGCCATTCCTATCAAGTGCGTCTCAAAAGCCCATTCCGAAGAAATTTAGAATACCCGATCTCCCGAAATATAATGGTACCTCGGACCCAATGAGCGCATCACTGCTTAGACTTGTGCCGTAAAAGGAAATGACCTGAAGGACGACGAGATTGAATCCGTCTTGTTGAAAACATTTGGAGAAACATTATAAAAAAGGGCCATGATGTGGTGTCACAACCTACCCCCGAATTCAATAGACTCATTTGCCATGCTAGAAAACTCTTTTATAAAGGCACATGCCTGTGCCATCATGGTCGCTACAAGGAAGTCCGACGTCTTTAAAATCAAGTAGAGAGAAAACGAGATGTTAAGGAAATTTGTATCTCGCTTTCAGATGGAACAAATAGAGGTGCCGCCAGTATCCAATGACTGGGCAGTGCAGGCCTTCACTCAAGGCTTGAACGAACGGAGATCGGTAGCTTCGAAGCAGCTAAAGAAAAACTTGGTTGAATATCCTACCGTAACTTGGGCGGATTTCCATAACCGATATCAGTCAAAGATCAGGGTCGAGGACGACCAATTGGGAGCCCCCTTGGGCTTAGTTATCCCATCAGGCTCCTGGCTAAGGAATCAAAGTCTACAAAAAGGGAGTCGAGATCAAGCAAAGAAAGATATCAGCCATATGCCAAAGACTGGAGAGACACTCCGAGATTAGATATACCTCAAAATAACCAGAGGATAATTCGGGGAAAGAATTCTCGGGGATGTATGAGCAAAACCAGGTTTTCAAGGCCGATGGAGGCACCTCGATTATCAGAATACAACTTCAACCTCGATGTCTCAAACATCATATCGGCCATGGGCAAGATTGGAGATACCAGGTGGCCGAAACCCGCACAGTCAGACCCTACCCAAAATTTCCCCAGCTTAATGTGCGAATACCACGGCATCCATGGTCACAGGTTCGAGGATTGTATGCAGCTTTGAGAGGAGGTGGCTCAGTTGATCGGTAAAGTGCATCTTCGAGAATCCCTCAGCGATCGGGCCAAGAGCCACTTTCGAGAAAGGGAGGCGAATAGGAGGAACAAACCTAAAGAACCTCATCACACCATTCACGTGATCATTGGAGGAACCAGCACTCCCCAAGGATCCGTGATCAAACGGAAAAAGTATCTGTCACAACAGTAAAGCAAACTCGGAGTTATGTGCCCGAGGACATCCTTGCATTCGGTGAAGAGGACTTCGGGACCTTGCCTTAACCACATATTGATGCAATGGTAATTTCATTTCTCTTTAATAACATTCAAATTACACGTGTACTCGTGGATCCAGGTAGCTCGGCCAACATAATTAGGTCGGAGGTGGTGAAGCAACTCGGGGTGCTCGATCAAATCATACGACCTCTCGAGTCCTCAATGGATTCTACATAGCAAGCGAGGCAACGGTGGGGGAAATCATCCTCCCGGACAACATGGCCGACACCGTTCAAAACACCAAGTTTCATGTCATCAAAGGAGACATGAGATACAACGCCATGCTTGGAAGGCCGTGGATACACAACATGAGGGCAGTACCATCAACCCTTCATCAGATGATGAAGTTCCCAACAAAAGACAGTTTAATAACAGTGTATGGAGAGCAATACACGGAAAAACAGATGTTCGCGGTGAACGACGTGACACCAGCATCCATACCCTCCACTTCGGAGGGTCAAGAGGACAAACAGATCCCCGAGGATGACGAAGAGGACTTCTTCGCTCCCCGAACCTTCGCTTCCCCCGAAGAATATGATGCAACAAAATCAACGATTGAAGAGCTAGAGCAATTTGTTTCGGTCGGACATCTCCCCGATCGAAAGGTATCCCTGGGAACGGGATTAACCCCCGAACTCAGGAAAAAGCTCATTCAATTTCTTGTTAACAACATCAACTTCTTTTCTTGGTCCCATTTAGACATGACAGGGATCCCTCCGGGAATAAACACCCATCGACCCCAGGATTAAACCGGTAAAGTAGAAAAGAAGGCCTCAGTCCAAGGTAAAACATGCATTCGAGGTAACAAAACTCCTCAAAATAGGGTTTATTAGGGAAGTAAAATACCCCGAATGGTTGGCTAATGTATTAGTAGTTCCCAAAAGGGGAATAAATTAAGAATGTGTGTGGATTATAAAGACCTAAAAAAAGCATGTCCCAAAGACTCATTTCCATTGCCCAACATCGATCGCTTGATTGATGGCACGACTGGCAACAAGATCGTCACTTTTCTCGACACCTACTCCGAGTATAATCAAATTCAAATGAACCTCGAGGATAGGGAAAATACTTCGTTCATCACGAAGTATGGTACGTACTGCTATAATGTGATGCCCTTCGGGCTAAAAAATGCTGGAGCCACGTACCAACGCCTAGTTAATAATATGTTCGAATATCGAATAGGCAAATCCATGGAAGTTTACATTGATGACATGCTAGTTAAGTCCCTGCGCACAGAGGACCATTTGACTCATTTGCAGGAAACATTCGACATCCTCAAGAGCTTCAACATGAAGATCAACCCCGAGAAATGTTCCTTTGGGGTAGGCTTGAGAAATATTTTAGGCTTCATGGTGTCAAACAGGGGGATCGAGATCAACCCCGATAAAATCAAGGCCAACAAAGAAATAACAGTGGTAAAAAATGTGAAGGTCATGCAACTGCTGATCAGGCGGATAATGGCCTTGGGTCGATTCATCTCGAGGTCATCGGACATGAGTCATCATTTCTTCTCCTTACTCAACAAAAAAAGAAGCTTCGAATGGTCTCCGGAACGCCAACATGCCTTAGTGGAGTTGAAGCAATATCTATCGAGCCCACCTTTACTCCAGACCTCGAAGAAGGATGAAACATTATACTTATATATGGATGTATCCGAGGTAGCGGTAAATGGTGTGCTAGTTCAGGAGGAACAAGGTACGTAATTCCCTGTTTACTATGTAAGCCGGACCCTGGGAGATGCCGAAATCAGGTATCCACACTTAGAAAAATTAGATCTTGCATTAATAAGTGCATCTCGAAAATTAAAACCTTATTTTCAATGCCATCCTATCTGTGTTTTAAACACATACCCTCTTCGAAGCATATTGCATAAACCCGAATTGTCAGCCCGACTGGCCAAATGGGCCATCTAACGGGGGGGGGGGGGTATGATATCGAATATCAGCCCTAAACGGCGATCAAGTCCAAAATTTTGGCTGACTTCGTGGCCGACTTTACGCCCGCCCTTGTGCCCGAGGTAGAAAAAGAACTCCTACTAAAAACGGGCACTTCATCAAGGGTGTGGATCCTATTCACCGACGGTGCTTCGAATGTGAAAGGATCCGGGCTCGGCATAGTTCTGAAGCCATCTACAGGCAGCATGATTAGACAATCTATAAAAACTACAAAGTTAACTAACAACATAGCCGAGTATGAGGATATGAATGCAGGTCTCGAATTGGCCAAAGTCCTAGAGCGAAAGTCATCGAAGCAAAGTATGATTCCCTTCTGGTAGTAAACCAGGTAAATGGGAGCTTCGTGGTTCGGGAAGACAGAATGCAAAGATACCTAGATAAACTTCAAGTCACTTTGCATCGTTTCAAAGAATGGACTCTGGACCACATACCTCAAGAACAAAATAGCGAGGGTGATGCACTCACAAACCTGGGATCATCTGTCGAGGAAGATGACCTACTCCCCGGGGCTGTTGTTCAGCTATCAAAATCGGTGATCAAAGAAGGTCGTGCCGAGATCAACTCCACCAGCCTGACATGGGATTGGAGAAATAAATACATCGATTATTTGGGAAGTGGGAAGCTACCCACGGATCCAAAAGAGTCGAGGGCCCTGCGAACAAAAGTAGCTCAATTCTCACTCGACAAAAATGGAACTCTATACAGAAGAACCTTCGATGGGACCCTAGCGATATGCTTGGGACCGGGGTACACTGATTATGTGCTCCGTGAAATCCACGAGGGCACCTACATTAATCACTCTAGCGCCGATTCTTTGATTCAAAAGGTAATCAAGGCAAGTTACTATTAGGACAGCACGAAGAAAGACACCAAAGAATTCGTCTGAAAATGCGACAAATGCCAAATATTTGCACCAATGATCCACCAACCTGGTGAACAACTACATTCAGTATTATCGCCTTGGCCGTTCATGAAATCGGGAACGGACATTGTCGGTCCCTTACCAACGGCACCAGGTAAAGCTAGATTTATCCTATTTATGACTGACTACTTCTCAAAATGGGTGCAAGCACAGGCTTTCGAGAAGATAAGAGAAAGAGAAGTCATCAACTTCATCTGGGATCACATCATGTGTTGATTCGAAATCCCCTCCTAGATAACCTGCGATAACGGAAAGCAATTCATCAGAAGCAAAGTGATAAAGTTCTTCGAGGATCATAAAATCAAAATAATCATGTCAACGCCCTATCACCCATGTGCAAATAGTCAGGTCGAGTCCACAAACAAGACCATCATTAAAAACTTGAAAAATAATTTAGAAAATGCGAAAGGAAAATGGAGAGAAATGCTGCCCGAAGTGTTATGGGCATATCGAACAACTCCAAAATCGAGCACAGAAGAGACGCCATTCTCTTTGGTGTATGGGTCTGAGGCTCTGATACCGGTCGTGGTCGGGGAGCCAAGTGCTAGATTCCGACATGTCACCGAGAGCTCAAACAACGAGGCCATGGCTACAACCCTCGAACTACTGGATGAAAAAAGAGAAGCTTCACTGGTTCAAATGGCTGCCAAAAAACAAAGGATCGAAAGATATTATAATATAAGAACAAACCTCAAACACCTCGGAGTCGGGGACTTAGTCCCGAGGAAAGTCACCCTCAACACTCGAAACCCAAATGAAGGGAAATTAGGCCCGAGTTGGGAAGGATAGTACTGCGTCCTCGGGGTAGTCGGCAAAGGGTCCTACAAATTCGGCACTATGGAAGGTGAGCAACTTCCAAGCAATTGGAACATATAAATGCTCAAACATTACTATTGCTAAGGTATAACATTCTCCCTTTTCATTTCGTGCTTCACACTAGCCTTTTACAGGTGTCCGATGGAAGGCATCGAAACACCCATCGATGCAAAGACCTTGGGTTTTAAAAGCATGCGCTCTTTTCCTTCGATCGGGTTTTATCCTCGATAGGGTTTTACTAGCAAGGTTTTTAACGAGGCAACATCCATATGCTACCTAAGGAGAACACATCAAGTATTCAAGGCTCCTATTCGATCAAACTTAAATACTGGGGGCACCCCTCTGGGAGGTCACCTCCTCGAAGAAATTAAAATATGCCGAAGGGGGTCTCGACAGGAGAACGATGTATCGGACCAAACGGTCAAATGAACCGTGTCCGCATAGAATAATCGAACCCTCAATGGCGAAAACATGTATGCTTGTACCAAGTAATCGAAGGAGCATATTTCATCATCAAAACACACTGTGCTTCAAAGAAGTTTGCTATTTCCACAAGAAACGGCTCCAGGGCCAAAAACTCCCAAACACTCGGGGACTTTCATCGACAGCCAACTCATCGAGCCATCAAAAACTCGAGCCTACAAGACCTCCATTAGGTACTATCGAGCTTATAAGACCTCCATGAGGCATGTAACATTAAATCTGTAAGACTTCAAGCAAGAAATGTAACATTAAATCTATAAGACCTCAAACAAGGCATGTAACATTAAAGCTGTGAGACCTCAAGCAAGGCATATAACATCAAGTCTATAAGACCTCTACGAGGCATGCCTAAAATCAAGGCTATATATTCGAACTTGTAAGACCCCTTAAAAGGCATACCCTCGATATAGACGCTGAGACTACCTCACTAGGGGACAAAAAGGCTACGACCAAAACACAATAACTACGGTCATAAGACTAAGGCCAAACACACTGACTACTGTCATAAGTCTACGGCGAAACACAATGACTACGGTCATAAGGCTCCAGCCAAACTAACGCAACTCGGAGACGTCCGAATGTCGCCATAAAATCACAGTCCTTCAAATACTTCGAAATACTTCGAAAAGAAATGGTTAATCAAGCTACCCTCGGCATAAGCAAACGAGCTTCAATCATATCACTTCTGAACAATGAAAGGGCTGCAAAAATATCGGCATAACCTCCCGAGATGCTCATTTATCGTCATATAAGGGCTCGCAATCGAGGTTCTTATCGAACCGTCGAAGAGCCGGACGAACACAAAAACTTCAAAAAGTCTTTAACGAGGGAAAAATATATAGCCATACTAGAGGTCGTACCGACCCAATGCGTAAGAGCCTAAACGCCAACCCAAAGAGCCTCAAGGCCGATCTAAAACAAGCCTAAGGGCCGATGTGTAAGATCCTAAGAGCCAGCCTAAAACAAACCTCAGGGTCGATCTATAATAAGCCTAAGGGGCGATGTGTAAGAGCCTAAGCGCCATCCTAAAACAAGCCTCAAGGCCGATCTAAAACAAGCCTAAGGGCTGACGCGTAAGAGCTAAGCTCCAGCCTAAAACAAGCCTTAGGGCCGATCTTAAACAAGCCTCAGGGCCGATCTAAAACAAGCCTAAGGGCCAACACGTAAGAGTCCAAGGGCCAGCCTAAAGGGCCTCGAGGCCGATTTAAGAACCTAAAGGTCAATGAGCTCAAGTCGAAACTTGACTCAAGGATTAAGCCCCAAAAGGTCTCAGGGCCGATCTAAAACAAGCCTCAGGGCCGATCTAAAACAAGACTCAAGGCCAAAGCATATAATTGTGTACTATTTCTTACCAGAAATTAGTCATGTGTAGTTTAAAATACCAAGTAATCATTTTAAACTATTTTCTATGCATGAATTTTATTTTTTTATAATTATTAGCTATTTTGCGAATT
Organism: Nicotiana undulata; assembly: GCA_005239495.1. Taxonomy (NCBI): domain Eukaryota; kingdom Viridiplantae; phylum Streptophyta; class Magnoliopsida; order Solanales; family Solanaceae; genus Nicotiana; species Nicotiana undulata. The sequence continues at coordinate 60,932 of ML252967.1, read as the reverse complement.
ATTTTTAATTAATTTAATTGGGTATTTAACAAATAGCCTAATTTCATTTCATTTGTGGCCTAAATTAAACCAGCCCCAAACCCCAATTAAAATCAACCCAATACTAAAGCCCAATCCTAAAATTCACCCGACCCAATTTTTGTTTAATCTGGGCCGTTGATCAACTTTGATCAACGGACCAGATCCGCCCTTTCCTAAATTAATTTAATAGTCTACCCCCAAACCATTATTCTCTATTTCCCTCCGCAGTCTCATTCTCTCATTATCTCTCAAACTCTCTGCCTAACCATGGCTCCTACTCGCCGGCCGTTGGCTCACCGGTAACAATGGCGGTTCCACCACCATCCCTAGCCTCCATGGCTCCCCCCCCCCACATGCCAGATTCTTGCTACCCTGAGGTCCTCAAGGGACCAGCGTTTTTTCAACTCACACATATGGTCTGGTTCTTGCCGTTCTAAGGCTACCTTGGCCCGTCTGAGGAAGACCTTTCTATTTTTCGGTTAGATTCATGGCTTCTAAGACGGAATCTCCTTATCTCTGGGTTACCTCTCTCTGAAACCCTAACTCATCTCTTGACTCTTTAGATCTATAACAGATCTAAGGGTAATTTAAGTTATTTTGTTGTTTTCCATGATAGTCTATCCAGTTATTCAAAAAAATGCCTCTTCGTCTTCAAAACTAGGGTTTCTTAACCCCTTTTCAAAATGACTTTCCCTCTGATTTTTAGTATTATTCTATGATTTTTACTATTTTTAAACGGTCATTTAAGTTTTTCCCTTTTATCTGATTCATTATGTTGAAAACCCTAAGTCTTTTGGTCTTAATCTTGGGTTATGAGAATTGTCCTCGCTTATTTGTTCGTCTAATTTGTTCGCATGTTTGTTATTCATGAATATGTTCTGGATTTCATGTGATTTTTACCCTACTGTTCTTATTAGGGTTTATAATTTTTTTTGCCTCTCCCTGCCTATATTATGTTTATTCCGTTCATTTGTGGTACTTTCCTTTAATCAATACTGTCTTCTATTTGAATCCCTGATTCCTTATGATTGATATCCTTTACTGATCTCCTATGGTAATATTCTTTACTAATTCCGACCCTTAGTTTATTTCTTTCCTTATTACATGATTGACTATACTGATTAATTGATTCTTATTTCCTTAATTAAAACCTTATGAACCTAGCCCTAATTGTTTACTATGTGCCTATTATGTTTCAATTTGTTTCCTTATCTGTTATGCTCCTGTTACTCATTCCTTATTTGGTCACCTGTCTCTTACCGTTTGAAGTTAACTCTCTTAATTAAGGGAGTACTTATACTGATTTTATACTATTTGGCACCTATTTCCATAATTACTGCATGACTTTGATTCTTACCTTATTATTCTGCTTAGTTTCAAAAAAAAAAAAAATATATATATATATATATTCTCTCATTAACACAGACACAAACACATTTTGTTCAAAACTTTCTCTCACACTCAAAGCTTTCTGCTTTCTTTCTTTGTTACTTGCTACTGTTCTGAGTTAGCCGACTGCAAGCCAAGGCTAATTATTGTGCTCTCCTATTCTTCACTCTGTGTTTACTATCTCTATACTGGTATGTCCTGATTTCAATTCAAGTCTCAAAACCAATATGCTTTTACTACTTCGGTTTATCATATTCCTGATTTGTTTCTATCTATGGTTTTGTTGTTCAACATGTAATTAACCTCTTCAAACTGTTGCTTCATTTAAGTATGCCAGTTATGTCCTACCCCTTTAGAGTCAACATGCTCTTATGAACCTGTAATCTGTTTCGATATGGCTCTACTCTGTCTCCGTACTTGTCTACTTGTTATCCAATTTTGATATGCATATACTTTTGCAAACTGATTGGTCACTTTAAATGCTTGATTCTATGTTGGTTCTGAAATTCATACTATGTTGGTACCCTTAGCTATTCCCTAATCCAATAAACCCCTACAAGAACTGTTATGCTCCTGTGTACTATGTGATTTATGTGTCCCAATCCCCATCACCCCTGTGTGAAGGACTGCTCTCTGAGTGTTGCTGAACCTGTTGGCTCTATGTTTGACTTGTTGTTTGTCTGATTACCCCACTCTTATCAAAAAATGTTTACTGAACAACTCTCTTATCTTATAAAACTATTTCAACTAAGTCTCTTTCAGTACTGTCTTCCTATCAAACCTTTTCAAAACTATTTCAAGCACTCTCACTCTACTCTTACATCTTTAAGTTCTGCCCCTCCAATGTGTGACTGCTTTGGGATCCTTGTGATATCCCTTTGAACTATGATGCATTGGAGCTGGCACTTCTATACTGCACTTACTCAGTTATGGTTGTGAAATCTGGGTGTGAGCATTGCCCGGGATCCCTTGAGGTCCTTAGGGAACTCTGACACACCCGGACATGAAAAGGCTATGAAACACTTGGGCATTTGAGGTTATGAAATCTAGGCCTGCTTTAGGCTCCCTATAGTATATCTTCTTCTTTTCTTTTCTACTTATGTAATTTATTCAAATACCAGTTTGTAATAAATATTGTAAACGAATATTGGGGATGTCTAGTGAAACGGGGAGGGTAGCTATATACTATAAATGTCAATGGGTAGATATCATGTCATTAGGTTTACTGCTTCAACATCTCATGTGACACTTATACATGTTTATGATAATCACGTAGAAATACTGCTCCTAGGTTAATAAATAGCATCAAAATAAAGTTGTTACTCATGTGCATTCATGCCTTTATAAATCCTGTCGCTTGCACTAGACATCATGTTCTTAGGCTTACTGCTTCATCATCACAACTGAGACTGGTGCATAGTTATGACTATCACTTAGGAATCTTGTTCTTAGGATAACCAATGTAAATTGTCTCTATATGAATCCAGCTTAACAACTCTGTAAATTTCTGTCCATTTAGACATCATGCTTTAGGAACTCTGAACGTCCTGAAATCATTCTGCATTTATATATGCGTATTAGATACCGTGCTCTAGGATCTCTTTAAATATCTAGTTTAAACTAGTGATTCATAAAAAGAGGTAAAAAACAATTTTCACATATGGCTATCCTGTGTTAAATAAAGCTAGTAATAATCCCTGTATTATCATACTTACAACACCTAGAACAACATGCTTCTACGCCCAAAACAACTTCTAAATTGTCTAAGGTTTCTGGTAATTATTGAACATGATCCCACGCCTAGGCAAGCCTTAGGTATTCAACCTTTATAAAAACTGAAAAACTGTTTTCTCTTTGTGTTTACTACTTAATGGCTAACATGCTTAAAAAATCAGTAGGCAAACTAATTAGGGCCCCTGGCTTCTGAGTTTATAAAACAAAGATGCATATTTTCTGTGTTCTGATGTTCACTTAAACATCATGACTTAGGATCATGCCGAATAAAAATGCCTCTTGTTTGTGTTTGCGACGTGATGTTTATGTGCACTATTTGTGGAGGTAAACTTGCCCCACTCCTAACCCCTTCTTTTCTGCATTTATCTGTCAAAGTCCTATGTGTTCTTGCCTCTCGCCTAGAATTTTCTCTTTTAAAAACCTTAGGGGTTATGTCTAGAACTGCCTATATTAGAGGTCCTAACTTCCTCCAGGGCCATTAAGAAGGGACGAGTAACCGCACGCATAGAGGTCGTTAAATGAACTCACTTAATAACCGCTAAGGGGTGGGTAAAGGGTAGATATGGATATGACGACTGGTGCGCTAATTCCACGTGTAGTCTCTCTCCTGAGGAGTGATTACCGGGAATTGTACCGATGTGATGCTATAGGATAAATAACTTAGGACTCCCCTATCCCTTACCTACATATGCTTAGACTATAAATCTTTCGAAACCTTATACATTTGGTTAGACTTTTAATCCTTTAAACTTTAGTACATATGTGTGCTTAGACTGGGAATCCTTTTCTCAAAACCTTCATGCTTCAATTGCTTACTTTGTTTAAAATTCACAAAGCTTGTTTGGCCTTGAACCACAGTTGTGGACTTTGAGGGGTGCCTAACACCTTCCCCTTGAAGTAATTTCAAGCCCTTACAAAATTTCTGGTTATCCAACATGTGTTATAAATGACCCTTAGTAGGTGCCATAACGCACCTTAATTCGTTAGGTAGCGACTCTTCAATTCCTTTATATACCCATTTCCCAAAAAGGAAACGAGTTGTCCCAATAATGTAAAAAACCCTGATCGATCCGGAAGGAGAGGGAAAAAGGGGGCGCGACAACATGGCGACTCTGCTGGGTATATTAGGCTTTTACCATTTCAAACTGCTTTGTGAATTTGTACCTTTACTTTGTTAATACATGCACCCTTTCCCTTTCCCCTTTATGTGCAACTAATTGTTTATTTCTTTCAAGTATCTAATCTTTCTCAAAAGCATGGCGACTACATGCTTTTATTGCTTATTTATTGTTGCATAATCATGCTCAACATCATATTCCACTCGTGCCAATACAAATCCTATAGCAATGCTTGATGAGTTGTTGCGCTCTTCCTATTTTATATCACCCCTAAATTCGGAAAGGCTTATTTGCGGTAAAACCAGTTGATCAGCGGTGCAGTCGATGGTTCCGTGCCTTCCCCCTTGAGTTGTCCACTCAAGGGTACCAGTCTAAAACCCCATAAAAACCATATTCTGTTATACTGTGCATGCATCATGGTCAAACCTAGCTGGGTTAATGTGTCGTCCACACAATAACCCTTTAAGACAAGCCTTGTCCAAAGTCCACAGGGGATTTCATAATCCCAACGGATGCAATCAAGTTCTGTGCATTTATTTGGAGAACTAAATGCTTGCATGCCAATCATAAGTGTATAATTAGTCGAGTCTGGCGGGGTTAAGGGCCTAACTAGGTTTGTCTTGCAGAAATATGAGCGACTTCGTATGGTTAGCAACATCCCTCCAATGCTCCTGAGCCGGTGGGAGGATCTTCACTCAAGTGATAAGAAACACATCAAGAAATACCTGGGAAATATACCATCCCTCCTCGACATCCAACCCAATAACACGTTGATTGAGGTTGTCACCTTATTTTGGGATAATTAAAGAGACGTGTTCCGCTTTGGGAATATTGATATGACACCATTTCTAGAAGAAATAAGAGGACTTGCTGGGTTAGTTTGGGAGAATCCCGGGTTGTTGGTGCCTGAGAACCGCACACACAAAGGCTTTTTGAATATGATGGGTCGAAAGAAGAACACTGAGTTAGAATGTTTGAAACACTCATACATACCCTTCGAGTATTTATATGAAAGATACAATGACAACAAGTCGTACTGTACCTATCATGATGAGTTCACCATTACTTCTCTGGGTCATATCCACCGTAAGGTTTTTGTATTCATTGTCTGCTTTTTGGGGTTGATCGTGTTTCCAACAAAGAAGAAAAGGATTCACACTATGCTAGCCATGGTAACCAAGACCTTGATGGAGGGAATTGACAGGCAAGCCTTCAGCATTGTCCCGATGATCATACAAGACATTTACCGAGCTATGGAACGTTGTTAGGGAGGAGCTAAGCACTTCGAGGGCTGCAATCTGTTACTACAACTATGGTTCCTAGAACATCTCTTAAAGGGCCAGTACCATCAAGAATTTCCGCGAAGGGAATGGAATGATCACATTGCTTTCCACCACCCCAAGCGGATGACATATATACCCGACTGATTTGCCCAGCCAGAGACTGCCAAGGAGTGGGTAGAATTCTTTGATAACCTAACTGAGGAACATGTACAGTGGATGTCCGAGTGGTTTCCAACAGACGAATTCATCATCAGTTCCAGGGATGCGCCACACCAAGTGTTGATCGGGTTGAGAGGTATATATCCTTATGTTCCTCTTCGGGTCATGAGACAAGCAGGCAGGAAGCAAGTTGTGCCGAGGGTTAATAAGATGAGCCATTTCCGACCTGACTTCCAGGATGATGATGTTCCCTACAAGTGCCAAGTCCAACACATGTGGCACTACAAGATCATAATGAAGAAGAACAAAATTGAACCAGACAGGTACCACGCAAGATGTGCACCTTTTTACCCGGCGTGGTTAGAAGATGACTTGGATGGGTTAGTCAGGCCAGGGATCAACTGAGGCCACAAAATCATAGACGAGAGTGCCGAGGCTCAGGTCAGGTACAATCGGCTGCGCAAGAGGGTCCACGAGTCTGAGAACGAACACCGAGAGATACATGAAACCAACAAAAGATTGATCGAAGAATGGAAAGACATGGCTGGCCGTTCCAACAAGATGCTAGAATACTTGGAGCGAGGCATAGTAGAGCTGGAAGGTAAAATCATCAAAAGGGTCGAAGACTGTCAAAAATCATAGGGAAATGAAGGAGGACATCTGTCTAGAGCATACTTGCTGCTGGGACTGCGTGAGCTAGGGTACTTGTTCGATGGGATCAAGGATGCCGAATATGGGGAAGGTCCTTCTAGGACTAAGTAAGATAGATTTTCCTTTTTTGCTTTTATCAATGTAATAAGGCCAATGGCCATTAGTGACTTTATTTCTACTTATTATTTTAGTGTCGTTTTGGATTCGTCTATTTATATTAATGAAATGAGGCATTTTGGCATCTAAGTTATCAAAATCAACTTGTCGCTAGGCCTACCTCGGGCACAACGAGGCTCCAAATTAGGACAGGCTTTATACTCCTGCAATATGTGTTTAAATACTGCAATATTTTCTCACGACCCTCACTAACTTGGCTACCTTTTGTTTTTGTTTTTGTTTTCTTTCTTTTGATTATTCCCCTCCCCAAAGGTTGGTTCGTGCATTCTGGCATCGTCATCATACTACACAAGATCCGGAGGTCCTCCACCCTCTCCTCCTCCTAGTCCACCTAAGGGAAAAAGCAAATGCAAAGGCAAAATGGAAGATTTGAGCAATATATGAAAGGAAAACACAATGCTAGCTGAACGAACTGAAGCTTCTGGCAGTCAAGGTACTCAGGTCCAGAATGATGCTATGTCACAACTCGAGCAAAGGTTGTTAAAGCTCCAAGGGGAGCTTGAGCATGTCCGAAACTTGGAAAATTTATCCGTCTCACTTGGTGTTCCAGATGTCAATCATCCAAACACCAAAAATCCCATACCTCCTCAAAACACCCCAAACAAACAAAATCCTCCCACAAATCATCACCACACGACTCCACCGAAAAATCAAACTATTCCTCGACAATGCAACACTTGCCACACTCCGAGAAACACCCCACTGATTGTCCCTGAACCACAAAACTCCACAAATGACCACCTCTATACCCAGGCGCTAGGCCATCATGACAACCCCATCTATGTAGAGACTCTTCACTCCACCCAACCCTTTTTTTACATACTCGAATCTAGTGAGAAGGATATGCTTATCAAGAATTTGGCTGAAGAACTTAAGAAACTGACTAGCCGAGTTCAAGGTGTTGAAGGAAGTAAGGGAGTTGAAGGGTTGAACTATGAAGATCTATGCATACAACCTGATGTTGAACTACCCGAGGGTTACAAACCTCCTAAGTTCGAGATGTTCGATGACACATGTGATCCTAAGGTCCATCTGAGGACCTATTGTGATAAATTGGTTGGAGTAGGAAGGGATGAGAGGATTCATATGAAGTTATTCATGAGGAGCCTCACGAGAGATGCTTTGTCTTCGTACATCAGCCAAGATCCCAAGAAGTGGTCCAATTGGGTGAACATGGCATCAGACTTCATGGACCGGTTCAGGTTCAATATGGAGAACGCTCTAGACGTGTTTTATATTCAGAATCTTAAGAAGAAGCCCACATAAACTTTTTGCGAGTATGCTACTCGCTAGAGGTTTGAAGCAGCTAAGGTCACGCCTGCCCTAGATGAAGAACACATGAACAAATTCTCTGTTAGGGAACAAGACCCGCAATATTATGAGCGGCTGATGGTGATTGAAAACCACGAATTCTCTGACATCATAAAGTTAGGTGAGAGAATTGAAGAAGGGATTAAAAGCGGAATGGTTACCAATTTTGAAACACTACAGTCCACAAACAAGGCCCTGCAGTCTGGTGGCATATCCAAGAAGAAAGATGCAGGAACGATAATGGTTGCACAGGGACCCAAATCCCCATTGGTATACCGAACGTCTCCACTCACATACCAAACACCCCCACCAACATATCAGTTAGCACCCCCACCAACATATCAGTTAGCACCTCCACCACCATATCAGTCATCTCCACCACCGACCTATCAACCTAGTTCTCCCAGATATACCCAACCAACCCCTGTTTATCATGCATACAACTCTCAACCATCTCACTTCCTGCAACCCTCTACTCGCCAAAGTTTTCCAAGACCTCGACCAAATTTTGACCGCAGGACGCCCAAGCAATATAATGCCATTGCTGAGTCCATTGATCAGCTGTACGAAAGATTAAAAGCTGCTGGTTATGTCACTCCTATCCCTGCTGTAACCCCTAAGAATCCCTCTCAATGGGCTAATACAAATAAGACCTGTGCATATAATTCCGGCATGAAGGGGCATACAGTTGATGAATGCCGCTCATTGAAAGATAAGATTTAGTCTTTGATTGATAATAAGATCATTCAAGCAAAAGAAGATACTCCCAATGTACGCAACAATTCGCTCCCAGACCATAGGGGTGGAGGCATCAACATGATAGAAATAGAAGAAGATTGGAACCTAGAGGGGTTGATCGGGTTGATCATAGAAGGTGATGACCCAAAGAAGTCGACAGTCACTCTTAATCCTATCATAGTCCAGATTCATCCATCCGGATATGTTGAGGTAGCTACGTCAATCACATTCAAGTTTGAAGCGGCACCACCCGTAGATGCACCTGTGCCGTATGAGGTCAAAGTAACGCCACCGGCTAAGGCACCTGTTCCATTTGAATTGAAAGTAGCTGCACCAATCACAGTGACGGTGTCAACTACGCCTCATTTAAACACTAATGTTGTACCTTGGGACTACGTAGATGAGGCAAGGAGGAAAGGTAAAGTCAAGATAGAAGAAGCCACTGTTGCACAGGGAATGACAATGACCGACAGGGTCTATACACCTGAACATTTGGCGGAGTTCAGCAAACAGGCTTCCAACAGACCTCCATCGTTGAGACAGGCCCATATGATCTTTGGAGGAAGGTGCAAGCCAAAGAATACTCAGTCATCGATCAGCTGAACAAAACTCCAGCCTAGATATCCATCCTATCATTGCTGCAGAACTCCGAAAACACAGGAATGCTTTGATGAAGGTGCTGAACGAAGCATATGTACCAAATAACATCACCTGTGGGGAAATGGCCAACATGGTAGGGCAAGTGCTAGAAAGTCAAAAGATCACTTTCCACGAGGACGAACTGCCACCTGAAGGGTTAAGTCACAAAAAAGCACTGCACATCACTATGCAATGTGAGGACTACTTAATCAGTAGGGTCCTGGTTGACGGGGGATCCAGCCTCAACATCTGTCCATTGACAACACTCAAGAAATTAGGCAAGGGATTGTACGAGATAAGAGAAGGGTCCATGAATGTGAAAGATTTTGATGGCTCTCAGAGGTCTACCATCGGGGAAATCAGTCTTTGCCTGCAAATGGGACCCACATGGTTCGACGTTGAATCTCCGGTGATAAACATATCGGCGTCCTACAACCTGTTATTGGGACGACCATGGATACATGCCGGTGGGGCCGTGGCATCAACATTACATCAGGTAGTGAAGTTTGAATGGAACCACCAGGAAGTAATCATACATGGAGATGGAAGCAACCCTATCTATAGTCGCCAGACCATCCCGGTGGTTGAAGGTAGAAGAAGGATGGGTGGAGAAACCTACCACCACATCGTGCAGGTTAATGCAAAAGACAAAGACAAGTGGTGGGATAGTAAGATTGAAAGCATACTAAATTGGAGTGGGTACGAGACTGGCGAAGGACTCAACAAGAATCTTCAAGGAATCTCCAAGCCAATACAGCTCAAGCGCCATGGCACCACTTTTGGTCTGGGATACAAATACACATGGAAAGAGTACAAGGACTGGTCACCACCATGGCTCGGCCCCTATTATCCATTGGAACATCCTATACCACATCTGGAGCAGACCTTTCAGCAGGCCGATATCATTTGGGGGTCAGAAGAAGAAGCATTGGCAGCCTTGAAGAACCTATTCTTTGAGGATGATGATATGGACTATTGCATCATCGTTGAGGAGGAGGAGGAGGAAGGACCTTCCATCCAAGATGTGAGCAACGGATCATTCCTTAAGAACTAGACTGCCAGAACATCCAGGGCCCGACGAGTCCCGGGGTAGCAAGGCTGAACAAACATTGTCTATTTTTATTTGCTATGATTTCCTTTTCGCATTTCCATTTTTTGCAATAAGATCTTCAATGTTCCAAAACATTCGTTTACATTATCAAAAAAGCTTTTATGTTTTAATCAATATTTATTATTTTCTCTCATTACTTCTATCTATACAGCATTACTATTTCTTATCTTGATGAACCAATGACTGTGACATGCAACGACGCAACGCAACAAAAAAATAGTGATTCAGAAGAAGAGGATGATATCATACCTGATGAAATTGTCAGAGAAGTTGAGAATTTCGAGAATAGACCTAAGTCAAATCTGGACGAAACTGAGATTGTCAACCTGGGAGATTCAGAGAATGTCAAAGAAACTCGTATCAGCATTCACTTGTCGCCTTCAGAGAAAGAGGAATACACACGATTCTTGAAAGAGTATGAAGACATATTTGCATGGTCGTACGACGACATGACTTGGCTAAGTACATCCATTTTGGCTAAAAAATTTCCAACCAATCCAATGTGCCCGGCAGTAAAGTAGAAGCTCAGAAAGTTCAAGCCTGACATGAGTTTGAAAATCAAAGAGGAAGTTACCAAGCAAATCAACGCCAAAGTTCCCAGGGTGGTTGAATATCCGACATGGTTAGCCAACATCGTGCCAGTACCGAAGAAGGATGGAAAGGTCAGGGTTTGTGTCAACTAACGGGATCTCAACCGGCCCAGTCCAAAGGATGATTTCCCTCTTCCAAACATACACATCCTACTTGACAATTGCGCCAAGCACGAACTTCAGTCGTTCATGGATTTCTTTGCTTGTTACCATCATATTTGGATGGACGAGGAAGATTCTAAGAAATTGGCTTTCATTACGCCGTGGGGAGTCTACAGTTTTAAGATGATGCCATTCGGCCTAAAGAATCCTGGGGCCACTTACATGAGATATATGACCACTATCTTCCACGACATGATATATAAAGAGATCGAGGTATATGTGGACGACGTCATTATCAAGTCCAAGAAAGTCACCGACCATATAGCAGATCTGAGGAAGTTCTTCAACAGGTTGCGAAAATACAACTTGAAATTAAACCCCGCGAAGTGTGCATTCGGGGTTCCAACTGGAAAATTGCTCAGGTTCATCGTCAGCCGCCGAGGGATAGAATTGGATCCATAAAAGGTCAAAGCCATCCAAGAGTTACCACCACCAAGAAAAAAGAAAGATGTGATGAGTTTCTTGGGATGCCTTAATTACATCAGCCGGTTCATATCCCAGTCCACAGTCATATGTGAACCAATCTTCAAAAGGCCTTTGACAAAATCAAGGAATATTTGTCAACATCGCCAGTCCTGGCAAGCTGGCCAAGTGGAAAAAGTGATGAGTGAGTTCGACATTATCTATGTGACTTAGAAAGCGGTCAAGGGACAGGCATTGGCAGACCATCTTGTTGAGAACCCGGTGGATGGAGAATACAAACCTCTGAAAATGTATTTTCCCGATGAAGAAGTGTCGTTCATAGGAGAAGACATCGCAGAATCCTATGACGGTTGGAGAATGTTCTTTGATGGAGCGACAAATTTCAAAGGAGTCGGCATTGGAGCCGTCCTGGTATCGGAAACCAATCAACATTACCCGGTATCTGGTAAACTCAGATTCCCCTGCACCAATAATATGGCAGAGTATGAAGCCTGCATCCTAGGGCTCAACATGGCTATCAACATGAATATTCAGGAGCTGCTGGTAATTGGTGACTCAAATCTGCTTATACACCAAGTACAAGGAGAATGAGCCACCAATAATTCCAAGATATTGCTGTATCTGCACCATGTGAAGGAATTGAGAAAGCGGTTCAAAAAGATAGAATTTTGGCACGTCCCCAAAATTCAGAACGAGTTTGCCGAAGCACTGGCCACTTTATCATTCATGATACAACATCCTGATAAGAACTTCATTGATCCTATTCCAATAAAGATCCATCGCCAGCCGGCATATTGTGCTCATATTGAAGAAGAAGCAGACGGGAAACCTTGGTTCCACGACATCAAGGAATACTTGGCAAAGGGAGAGTACCTGGAGCATGAAAATCATACCCAGAAACATACACTTCGGAGGTTGTCCAACAGTTTCTTTCAAAGTAGAGGAACCTTGTATAAGAGAATTCCCGATTTGGGATTATTGAGATGAGTCGATGCAAAAGAAGCCTCCAAGATACTTGAGGAGACCCACATATGAATGGTTTTGTATTGGCCAAAAAGGTACTCAGAGCCGGTTATTTCTGGATGACCATGGAAACAGACTGCATCTAGTACGTCCGAAAATGCTACCAGTGTCAGGTACATACATATATGATAAAAGTACCCCCAAATGAGCTCAATGCAACAAGCTCGCCTTGGCCATTCGCCGCCTGGGGAATGGACGTCATTGGACCAATCGAGCCTACAACCTCAAATGGACACAGGTTCATCGTGGTAGCTATTGATTATTTCACCGAATGGGTCGAAGCATTATCTTACAAAGCAGTGACTAAGAAAGTCGTGGCAAACTCTGTCCGCGACCGTATTGTTTGTCGGTTCGGAGTTCTAGAATCAAACATCACCGACAATGGCTCCAATCTCAACAGTGATGATCTGATGAAAGCCATATGCGAGACTTTCAAAATCAAGCACAAGAATTCCACAGCCTACAGATCTCAGATGAATGTAGTGCTAGAAGCCGCCAACAAAAAACATCAAGAAGATATTGAGGAAGATGATAGAGAAGCACAAACAATGGCAAATAAAGATTTGCCTTACTGGGATACCACACTAAGGTTTCTGGTAATTACTGAGCATGATCCCTATCCTAGGTAAGCCTTAGGTATTTAACCTTTATGAAAACTGGAAAACTGTTTTCTCTTTATGTTTACTTCTCAATGACTAACAGGCTTAAAACATCAGTAGGCAAACTGATTAGGGACCCTGGCTTCTGAGTTTATAAAAAAAGCTGCATATTTTCTATGTTCTGATATTCACTTAAACATCATGACTTAGGATCCTGCCTAATAAAAATGCCTCTTTTTTGTGTTTGCGACGTGCTGTTTATGTGCATTATTTGTGAAGGTAAACTTGGCCTTCCCTTAACTGCTTCTTTTCTGCATTTATCTATCAAAGTCCAATGTTTTCTTGCATGTCACCTAGAATTTTCTCTTTTAAAAACCTTAGGGGCTATGTCTAGAACTGCCTATATTTGAGGTCCTAACTTCCTCCAGGGCCATTAAGAAGGGACGGTTAATAGTACGCATAGAGGTCACTAAATGAACTCGCTTAATAATCGCTAAGGGGTGGGGTAAAGGGTAGATATGGATATGATGACCGGTGCGCTAATGCCACGTGTAGCCCCTCTCCCGATGAGTGATTGCCGGGCATTGTACCTGTGTGATCCTATAGGATAAATAACTTAGGACTCTCCTATCCCTTACCTATATATGCTTAGACTATAAATCTTTCAAAACCTTATACATGTGCTTAGACTTTAAATCCTTCAAACTTTAGTACATATGTGTGCTTAGACTGCGAATCCTTTTATCAAAACCTTCATGCTTCAATTGCTTACTTTGTTTAAAATTCACAAAGCTTGTTTGGCCGGGAACCACAATTGTGGACTTTGAGGGGTGCCTAACATCTTCCCCTTGAAGTAATTTCAAGCCCTAACAAAATCTCTGATTATCCAACATGTATTATAAATTTCCCTTAGTAGGTGCCCTAATTCACCTTAATTCGTTAGATGGCGACTCTTCAATTCCTTTATATACCCCTTTCCCAAAAAGGAATTGAGTTGTCCCAATAATGTCAAAAACCCTAACTGATCCGAAAGGAGAGGGAAAAAGGGGGCACGACAAGCACTATGGCATGAAAGGCGCAAAAAAGAAACAAAACTAAAAAGATGAGGATCAGAGATATGAATGTATCCCACGAAGGATTACCTGTTTGCAAAGCCTCTCGGCCTTATCAAAGATAAGTGAGGCGTTAAGCTCGGGGTTTCTTTCGACCACAGTGAAAAGTCCTTCAAACACATCTTTATCTCCGATGGACGTACCCACGTCGGAAGACTTAATATTTTGGGAGTCCCACATCTCCCTCGATGATGAAACCGGTCCTGGTGGTGAATCATTTACCTCAATAACCTCGACTGGACTGATCGGGGCCTTCTCTTGCTTCTGGATAGCATCAAAACTAGGCTCCTCCAGCCCACCTACTGAGTGCACCCCAGCTTGGGGAATATTATGGCCGACTACCGGCTCGTGGACATGATCCGTCCCACCCTTGAAGGTCTCTTCAACCCGAGGTGGGACAACAACAACATCGAATTCCGATTTGGAAGCCCCCGGATAAACAACCATCGGCTCAACAAGATGTGGAATGGTCATGCTTCCTCTTCCCACGGGTGCTACCGAGGAGCCATTTTTCTCCCCGCCTTCAGCTCGGGGACTCTCCGATATCTCTGGAGTTAAGGACGCTGAATCAGCCTTAGGTTTTTCCACTTTGGCCTTCTTTTACTTCGAAGGCTCAGTCGGGGATTTCCTTCGTTTTTTCTTCTCTTTGTTAGGTTTCGGGGTGTCTGCTTCCCCAGGCGGTGTTTCTCTCATCAAGGGGGCCTCGCCCAGACCTGCACGATTACAAAATATAAACATAAGGAATGAGGACACAATCAGGGATATTTCTTATGAAAAGATTCAACTAAGGTAGGGGTAATAACTCACCGTGATTTTTAGCCTCCCATCAAGTCCTATCCAGATCACTCCATACGCGCTCAACGTACAAGCAAGTCGATTCTAGCTGGCTACCCTAGTCTGGGAGATCCTTAACTGCCCCGAGGTACACTGCCAGTTGCATCAGCGGAGGAAGTTAGTTCATGGGAAAACTGATCCAAAAGAAAATGAAATACTTAATTAACGTATTCACTTACGTTTCATGTTCCACTCTTCAGGGAATGACATCTTCCCCACTGGAATCAGGTCCAAGGTCCTGACTCGGACAAAGCGACTCATCAACCCTCTGTCCTTGATCGTGCCAATACAAGCAAAGAAAGCTTTCGAGGCCCGACGTTGGAGCTTAATCAGGCCACCTCAAAAGAGTCGGGGACTGTACATTTTGATCAAGTGGTCAAGGGTAAAAGGCATCCCCTCGACCATGTTTTCAAAGTACCTAATCATATAAACTATACGCCAAACCGACGGGTGGAGTTTCCTGAGGGTCACTCGATATTGCTTGCAGAAGTCGAGGATCACGGGGTTCTATTGAGGGTGAGGATGGCTCTATCGGACCAAGGGTAAATGGATAGGTATACACACTAAAAACCGGCCTTGTGTGTCGTTATGTCCTCCCCCCGAGAGAGAATATCCACCAACACCGCGCCCCCCCAGCAGCAGTTGGCCTTCACCCTTTCGGCTTCTATTATTAGACTAATATATCGGGACATGGGTTCACACCGTCTCGACTTCGAAGAAGGCTTGTCAACCTTGAAATCAGAGGTTGTTTCACAAGGTCCCGGAATGCATTCCTCGAGACGAGGGGGTGCTGTTGCGTTGCCCTTAGACGAGCGTGAGGAAGAGGAAGGATTATCATCCTGAGGGACAGTTTGGGAGGTCTTTGATCACGCCCAACTATGACTTATAAAAAGGACAAAGTGGTCGCTGCAAATATAATCCGGTATAAGTCCGGAGTCGAATCCACAGGGAACTAACCTACCTACTACAACTCTTAGTAACGCTAGTAACAAGCTCAGATAATTTCCAGATGCAAGACTTTTATCAATAACCAGTTGAATTTATTTAGCTAAAATAAAATGATAATAAAACTAACAACATTCAAGAATAAAGATGAATTCAAGGATATAAAGATCTAGGGTATTGATTTCCATAATTGTGCGATTAATTATTAACTATTTAGCTATAATCTCGCTATAATACGCTATGAGAATTATGAGTTATGGGCTACCGTAATTATATCTCGATCATTTACAGTAATTTACTAGAAGCATTCTCTCGAACTACTCTAGCTAATAATTTGTGCAATTCAGAGTTATCCCACCAAAGTTTCGTTATTTCTAAACCCACTTTTAAATTCAAGTAAGAAATCTCTTCAATTACCCAAAAGCGGTGTTGTTCAACAACAATCTAACCTAGTATTCTTTCTCAAGCAACACAAGGCAATTAGACACGATTAATCAAGGGACCATTCATGTAATCACAATACACAACGTAGTTGAACAATAATAGAATAAACCCGGCTCGATTATATCAAATTCGAGATAAAACTTCATCCAACAATTGGTTCCATCAACCCTAGATTAAATATTTAGCTACTCATGATAAAACAAAATAAAGACATAAAATAATTCATGATTCACAAATAATGAGAAAAAGAAAGAAGAATGACAAACTCTAATGGTGTCTTGATCTCCTCACACTTGTTATTGCCTCCAATTGAGTCTAAAAACAAGCTTAACCCTTAACTTGGGAGGTTTTTTTTTGTTTATATAGGTCTAGGATAAGTTTCCAGCGTTTTACACTCAGCCCCCTGGGATTTTCTAGCGCTTTCACATTCGACCGTGGTCGCGGTGCCAACTGCAGTCCGACCCCAGTCACTTTAACATATTCTATTTTTGCACTTGTTCCACCGCGTTCCAGTCGCGTCCCGACCGCGGTCGCAGTGGACTGTTGCCCAGTTTTTCTTTGCCTTTTCTTGATCCTTTTCATCCGGGCACTTCTCGATTGGCCTTGTATCTACATATTTGACCCCAAAACACTCTATATTATCCTCTTAACTCGGAGTAGCTCCTGCAAAGAATAAAAGCTTCAATTAGAGCATTTTGTTATTATTTAACACTTAAAACATCAATAAAGTATGGTTAACTTAGAGCATAAATAGCATCTACATTGCATAATATAGGCTACTATCAACACCCCACACTTAAACCGTTGCTAGTCCTCGAGCAACAAAACCACACTCTATAGGACTAATCATCACTTGGTAACTTCCCTACTCCTCATACCAAGAATAATTCACACTGGTAGGCTACCTCAGCGTAACATCCAAACCTCAAAAGTGGACTCTTCCTCTAGCCACGCAATGTCCCTAACCGGCTCTCCTACTCTTAATCAGAGGTCCAGACTTACCTTCCTTTCACGAGTCAAGTGCCTACTCACCACAAAAAGACTTAATTAATAGTCATTATAATTTACACACTGAGGACTTCAAACAAATAAGATTTCACTCACCCTCAGAAATAAATTCTTATGCCACAGATTACGCACCATAGGCTTGCCAGTAGTGTAATACTCGACTAATCGAGATCCTTTGGTCTAGAATCAACTAGGACTTTATTTGGTTGTAATGTTGGCTGTGGGACAAGTAGGATATATATGGATATAAGAGTGGCTACACCTCCCTAAGCACTTTAATACATTTTTCATATTTAAGCTCATACTTTTGCCAAACAGTTATTCCACTTTTCATCATTGTATTATACCCCATACTTCTTTAAGCACAATTTTTTCAAAAGCCACCACCTTTTGAGACTTATTCTTTAAAATTGTACAACTCATTATCTTCTTCTTTTTTTTTTTTTTTATCAATTCTGGTGGCGTCTAGTATTACTTATCACACTGTGCATCTTTATCCATATTTTCTTTGTTCCACTCAAAAGCCCAACCAACCACCCCATACTTTAACTTTTCCGTATTCATCACAATTCAAGTGCTTCTAAGAGGTGATAAGGTGCAAAAAGGTAGAAAATTCAAAACTTGGGTAAGGCTTGTAATGTGGTTTACAGAGAAAACAGGATTACAAGCTCAAATGGGTTAACTATGGTATATACAATCAGGTGGGTAGAAACATATATAGATAGGTTCAACAAAGAAACACCTATATCGCTTTCTAGACCAATTAAGGCTACCATTTCGCTTCGCACACACACATGGAAATTCTAGGAATTGAATGTTAGCACAAAATATACAAAGTCTCACTCACACATGGCACATGACTCAGTCAGTTCAGATCATCAGACACTCTGCTCAAGGTACTTAAGCCAAATCAAGAACACACAATTTAAGGCTTTATTGCTAGAGTCGACTAATGACCTTAGTGTCACGCTAAGGCAATATATATTCAAGGTACTACGGAGTTAAGGGATCCTATTTCTATTCTTTCCCTTGCCAAAAAATTCTAAACTAAAAAAGAAAAAACTAACTACACCCGGTTCAAATGAAAGCCCTTGGAAAAGAACCGTTGCCAAGGGGGAGTTGATACACTACTAACCAAAGAAAATCTTTTTTTTTTCCGTCTTAAGTCCCTCAAGAGACCCGTCGAGAGGTGTCTGTCTTCGGGACAAGCCGAAGTTAATTAACAACAAATCAAAATACCAAACAAATATATACAATAGTACAACAACAACAACCATCCCCCACCCCACACTTAAAGATTTGGCATGTATCCATGTCAAAGAAAATAAAGCAAAGTAAGGTAAGGGGACTTCCCTGGTGCTCAGTCCTGATCGGAGACGGTGCTCGGATCGAGGTGACATGCTCGTCCTAGCGCACGTAGCCAGCCCATGATTTTCTTCTCTGACCTAGAACTTTGAGTAGCCAGAGTGTTAACTCTAGCACTCAGGTCATTGACCGAAGTGCATAAGCCAGCCATATCCTGCTCCAAGGCTGACAACCGGGTACTCCGGCGGGCCTGTGATTGGCCCGCCTCATCAGCAATCTTCACCAGTGGGGCGGTGGCATGCATAGCCCCCTCATCATCCTCATCATCGGCATCCTCATCATCATCATCCTACACAATCTGCTCTTTCCCAACTATGATTTTGCTAGCCTGGAATGGGGCGTTTAATGGTACCTTCACATATACTATGAGATTTTTAGGAACTCGTGATGCGCGACGCAACCTGGTAACCAGAGACGGGAAGTAGAACCCATACTTTGTCTCCTTGGAACGAATGAACATTTCATCCTGAATGAGCCGGGCCACATCAAAATCGTGGAGGTTCATGAAACACCAAATCGTCGCTGCACTAGGCGCATTAACATATGTAGTATTGATGGATGGCAGTAGACGACTGTTGATGATGTTCAGCCAACACTTAGCTTCCTAAGTGAGAGATTGGGAGTTTAGGTTCATTCTAGGCTTGAGCTATATTGGATCTCGGCCAGCCATACAGATTGTTTGCACGAATAGGTTCCATGTGACAGGCGACCTCTGATAATCTTGGTAATAGTCTGTCGCTCCAGGAAAAACCGACAACCTGTACACGTGGTGGATGGCCTCAAGAGACGCATTCATCGGGGTGTTTCGTACGGTGAAAACCCTATCAACATGGTCCGGGCAATTAGCATAGAATTCTCGTACCATTATTACATTTCCCTTTTCTGGTTCGTCAAACAATATGTCCAACTGACGTCTCCTCAATTCATTGTATATATTTGGGCATTCAACTCTCAAAGCATCCCCATTAATGTGTACTTAAGGCACCAACTTCTTGGATGTCATGGAATTAAATCTATCTTGAGCCTCTTTGGAGACAAACTGGGTACTAACGAACTGGCTCGAGCTAGCCTGAGCTCGAGCTCTTGACGAACCTCCTTGCCCACTGGCTGAGGAACACGTGGCCCGTCTCTTTCTTGATTGATTAATTGTTTCTGACAAAACAAGGGCTACTATAAGTAAGGGTTTGAGTTGTGTGAACCCCGGGTGGTTACTCAGACTTCACCACCACTGGTCACATTAACAATTATAGCTAAATGGGGACATTTCACAAGCACCTTGTGTGCATGGAACTATTATTTAACACAATTATCCCATGGAAGTAGAAACCCTCCCCCAAATCAACCACAATATCTACACAAACTCCACTCCACCACAATCAACTTCACACAACAACATCATGCTCTTTTCTACCATATTCTACACATTACCAACTAAAAAGAAGAAAAGAAAACAAAAATTGTACCATAGATACTACAATAAATCTAAAATAAAAAATGCAAAAGAGAAGGAAAGAAGAAGAGATAAAGAAATCTTGAAATACCTGAGACTTGTAGAGTTGAGAGAAGGGAAAAGAGGGAGATTGGTGAGGAGGGGAGGCGGAAGTGGGGGTTTGTGAGAGAGGAAGGGGTTTGTGAGAGAGAGGAAGAAGAAGAGAATCGTGGGGGTGAAGGTTAGGGTAATAGGGGAAGGGAATTATTGGAAGTGGGGGGGGGCACAAGAGTTCTTACATATGAATGGCGTTTTTGAGGGCAATGATGGTGTCCATAGAAGTGTTGGTATCAATATCAAAAGAAATGGAGTCGCACATTTCAGGGCTTCTGTAGAAGTTGCTAATTGGCTTTGTAATCAATACTGCATTGGGGTAGTAGATTTTCTCATTGTCGTAGCGGAGGAAAACTGTGGTCAATATATTCATCTCTTCCACTATNGAGGGGGTAGGTTTAGTTTTAATGGGTTTAGAAGAGAAAAAGAAAAAGAAAACAAAAAAAAAAAAATTACAACTTACCTGGTCGCGTCGGGGCAGAACTACAACGATCTACCGCGCTTAGACCGCGTCCCGACTGCGGTCGCGGTGGATAAAAGAAGAGTGCACATGATTTACCGCGCTCCCGTTGCGGTCCCACTGCGGTTGCGGTCAAGGGCCTCCGAATTTTTTTTTTGTTTTCCTCATTTTTTACCTTTTCGGAGTTGGTTCTTGACCCTGAAGTCTCCCAATATGCACCAATCTTGCTATGTACACTAATAAATGGGTTAGTATTATACATATCAAGTATAACAACAAAACAAAAAGAAAAACAAAAGAAAACATGGGTTGCCTCCCAAGAAGCACTTGATTTAACGTCGCGGCACGACGAGTACAACAATTCATGGGTTGCCTCCCAGGAAGCGCTTGATTTAACGTCGCGGCTTGACACAGGCTTTGATCATCACTTCTCATTCATGCACTGGGACTCTTCCAAAGTTATTACTACTCTATCCCTTTTTTCTTCGGTCATTCCGTGATAGTGTTTCAACCTCTGCCCATTCACCGTGAACTTGTTTGTCCCATCTTCAGATTCAATCTCCACAGCTCCACTTAAGAACAATTGCACCACTCTGAAGGGTCCTAACCATCGGGAATTCAAATTACCCGAAATCAACTTTAATCTTGAGTTATATTGCAGCACTAGATATCCGGATTAGAAGTTACGATCCAGGATATTCTTATCATGCATCAGTTTCATCCTTTCTTTGTATAGTCTAGCACTCTCGAATGCCTGGAACCTGAATTCCTCAAGCTCATGCAACCCATTGACTCTGTTGGTGCCCGCTGTCTCCATATCTAAGTCCAGCTGCCTCAGTACCCACAGTGCTTTATATTCGAGCTCTACTGGAAGGTGGCATGCCTTTCCAAATACCAACTTGTATGGCGACATACCAACGGGAGTTTTGAAGGATGTGCGGTATGCCTAAAATGCATCATCCAGCTTCTTTGCCCAATCCGTTCTTGTTGCATTCACTATTTTTGTGAGGACACTTTAATTTCCCTATTGGACACTTCAACCTGCCTGCTTGTTTGTGGGTGGTACGGCGAGGCTACCTTGTGGAAAACTCCATACTTCTCCAACAGGCGTGCAGACACTCTATTGCAAAAATGGGAGCCACCATCATTGATATGGCTCGTGGGGTGCTAAAACGCGTGAATATGTTTTTCTTTAGGAATCTTGTCACCCCTTTAGCATCATTTGTTGGGAGAGCCACCGCTTCGAGCCACTTGAAGAAATAGTCAACTGCAACCAATATATACTTGTTACCGTATGAGCTAACGAATGGCCCCATGAATTCGATCCCCCACATGTCAAAAACCTCCACCTCTTGAATTGTGGTCATTGGCATCTCATGATGACGAGATACGTTGCCATCCTTTGACATTCATCACAGCTTTTGACCTAATCATGGGAATCCTTGAACAGTGTAGGCTAATACAGTCTTGATTCCAGCACCGTCGCTACTGTCCGGATTCCACCAAAGTGTCCACCATATGGCAAAGCATGGCAAGCCTGCAAAACAGAGGGTTGATCATGCTCGGGGATACACCTCCGGATCATGTTATCAACACATATCTTAAACAATAGAGGTTCATCCCAATAATAAGCACGACAATCATGGAAAAACTTTTTCTTTTGAATTGA
This sequence comes from Nicotiana undulata, assembly GCA_005239495.1. Taxonomy (NCBI): domain Eukaryota; kingdom Viridiplantae; phylum Streptophyta; class Magnoliopsida; order Solanales; family Solanaceae; genus Nicotiana; species Nicotiana undulata. Next base: position 38,424 of record ML252967.1, on the reverse strand, counting down.
GGAGAGATCATAAGTTACAATACCACATGATAAGTAATTAGCAATATCAGCATACCATGGTGCCTCCTCCATTGTCACAACAAGTAACTGCTCATCAAGAAATGTCTCAGTGATATCTTCAACCTTCGTTCTCTTTTCTGCCCCTTCTAACCTCGAAAGGTGGTCTGTCACTTGGTTGTCTGTCCCCTTTCAGTCACGAATCTCCAGGTCAAATTCTTGTAGCAACAAAACCCAGCGAATCAGGCGTGGCTTTGACTCCTTCTTTGGTATCAAGTACCTAATGGTTGCATGGTCAGTATAAACAATAACTTTTGAGCCAATCAAGTATGATCTGAATATGTCGAAGGAAAACACTACAACGAGCATTTCCTTTTCCGTGACAGTGTAGTTCAGCTGAGCACCACTAAGCGTCTTACTTGCATAGTAAATCGGGTGCATCATTGTTTCCTTGCGCTGCCCCAAAACTGAACCTATAGCATAATCACTAGCGTCGCATATCAGCTCGAATGGTTGTTCCCAGTTGGGTGCAACAATGATGGGTGCAGTCATATATCTCCTCTTCAGCTCCTCAAATGCTGACCTGCAATCATTAGAAAACACAAAGGGCTGGTCTTTTTCAAGTAGCTTACATAAAGGGTTAGCAATTTTAGAAAAATCCTTAATGAACCGCCTGTAGAATCCGGCGTGCCCAAGGAAAATTCTCACTGCCTTTACCAAAGTGGGTGCTGGGAGATTGTCAATCACATCAACTTTTGCATGGTCTACTTCAATTCCCTTTTTGGACACTCTATGCCGCAACATTATTCCTTCTTGTACCATAAAATGACACTTCTCCTAATTCAGCACCAGATTTGTCTCCACACATCTTTTGAGCACTCTTTTTAGGTTGTGAAGAAAATCCTCGAATGAATCCCCAACCACAGAGAAATCATCCATAAATACCTCCATAATGTCCTCGACCATGTCGGTGAAAATGGCAAACATACACTGCTGGAATGTGGCCGGTGCATTGCAAAGTCCAAAGGACATTCTCCGAAAGGCAAAGATGCCATACAGACAAGTGAATGACGTTTTCTCTATGTCTTCCGGGGATATTTAGATCTAATTATAGCCTGAGTATCCGTCGAAGAAACAAAACTGGGATCGCCCAGCTAACCTGTCCAACATATAGTCAATGAAGGGCAAGGGGAAATGGTCCTTTCGGGTGGCTGCGTTTAGTTTCCTATAGTCTATGAAAATCCGCCACCCTGTGAGTGTACGAGTCGAGATTAACTCGTTATTTTCATTTCTTGCAACTGTCATTCCACCCTTTTTCGGTACACACTGAATAGGACTTATCCAACAACTTGATCACCTCCTTATTTACTACTTCCTTCATATTTGGGTTCAACCTTCGTTGATGTTCTCTGGAAGGTTTGTGCCCTTCTTCCAGAAGAATCTTGTGCATACAGAAGGCTGGGTTGATACCCTTTATGTCTTCCATGGTCCAACTAATGATAGTTTTGCATTCTTGCAACACCTGCAATAATTTTTCTACCTACGCAGCTAGCAAACCAAATGCTATAATAACAGTCAAAGTAGAATTTGGACCCAAGAAAGCATACCTATGGTGGGCTGGAAGCGGTTTCAAGTCCAGTTGTGGTGGTTCTTCTATTGATGGTTTTGTAGGTGGTGTCGCTCTTTCTTCTAAACTAAGGGGCTCGAACTGAGGTTCCCTTTTCCAGAATCCTTGGCCCTCGAGGGCCATGACCCACTCTAACAACCCTTCACCGGCCATCTCTTCTAAATTTGTCAAGCAAGCTCCCAATGGATCTTTGGCATTAAGGGTCTCATATTCTTCTTGCAAAATCACATCCATACCTTCCAATAGTGAGCAGTTTGCATATTCATTGGGTCTCCTCATGGATTGTTGAATGTTGAATATTACTTCTTCATCGTTCAACCTCATTTTAGTTCCCCGGTCTCGCAATCAATCAATGCTCTCCCAGTGGATAAGAATGGCCTTCCCAAAATGATGGGTATCTCTTCATATACCTAGCAGTACAGAATAACGAAGTCTATAGGGAATACAAATTTCCCTACTTGCACCAACACATCATCAAGAATCCTCGTCGGTCTTTTAACTGTGCGGTCAACCAGTTGCAACAGCATCGAAGCCGACTTAGCTTTGCCAATCCCCAGCTTTGTATATATTTCCAAGGGAATCAAGTTTATGTTGGCTCCTAAGTCACGCAATGTTTTAGCAAAAGCATAACTCCCAATAGTACACAAAATAGTGAAGCTACCTAGATCGGACATCTTTTGAGCCATAGGTCTTGTCACTACCGCGTTGCATGTCTGTGTCAGAGTTACCATGGACAGGTCTTGAAAGTCAAATTTTTGCGACATCAGGTCCTTCATTATCCTTGCATATCCTATCATTTCCCTCAAAGCATCCACCAGGTGAATATTCAATTGAATCTGACGAAGCATCTCCATGAATTTCTGTATTGATCTTCTTTCTTTTGTTTTGCCAATCTCTGAGGGAATGGTGCAGGTATCACTCTTTGTCCACTGCTTGCTGGCTATTCTTTGTTTGAATTTTGTGTCACAAGAGGTACCACCTTTTCTAAGACTTGTTCGCCTTCTTTAGCCTTACCCGTAACAGCCTGTGCCTGTTCAACTACCACTTCAATGAGTTCTGCTAATTCAACTGCCTCTAATGGAACTGGAGTGGCTGGTGTAGTCTCTCTTCTGGATTGAGCAACTTCTTGCTCCCTTTCTAAATCTCTCCCATTCTGGAGACTGACTGCTATTAGCTAATACGATTTTTCTCCTTTAGGTTAATGTTTGTGTCTTCCGGCAATGTTCCCCGGGGGCAATTATTCATGTCCATGGACAACTGTCCTAGTTGAGTTTCAATTCCTTTAATTGTTGAGTCATGTGTTTCTAACTTTTCCTGCATTTTACCATTTGTTCAAATGAGTTGCCATGCCCCCAATTTCTACCATGTTATTGTCTTGCTACTGATGAGGTGGATGATATGCTAATTGTTGCTAGTGTTGCTGTTGATAGCCCTGTTGTCTTTGGTATTGCACCACTTGGCCTTGTGGCCGTATACCTCCAGGTTGTGGCATGTTAGGTCTGTATTGTTGGTTCGGTGCTGGCCCCCATTGTTGACCGCCTTGCCTCTGACCCCCAAAATTGTTGACATAGTTCATATCCTCTCTGAAACCCTGATTGTCACCTTCTCCACTTTATGAACACACATAAGACTGATTTATGCAAGAGGTACACAGTCCTGCATTTGTTGTATCAACGATATGCACTTGCATTGTATCCATCTCATCAATCTTCTTTGTCAGTATACTCATCTGAGTCATGAGTGTGGCTATGTTCTCTGCATGTGAATTATTTGGGTCAAGAGGAACTGAATGCACTATTGGTGTCAGGGTCATAATTCTCGTTATCCACCCCGAACTCTAGGACATCTTATCAAGATGGATTTTGCACTATGTGAATGTCTTGTTCAGAACCGCACCCCCAACTAAAGCATCTACATTCGCTTCCAAATTTTCTTCCAACCCCATGTAGAATCTCTGGCCAAGCATCTGGTCTGGAATACCATGGTGTGGACACTTCACTAGCATCTGTTTGAACCTTTCCCAAGTTTCCTGCAAGGTTTCAGTAGGTTTCTGCTTGTACTGTAATATCTCATCAATCTGCCTTGTAGTCTTTTTTTTTTTGGGGGGGGGGGCTAGAACTTATTTAGGAACTGCTTAACTAATTCCTCCCAAGTGGCAATGGAATTTATTGGGAGCGAATTCAGCCAAGTCTGAGCTTCTCCAGTCACAGAGAATGGGAACAATAGCAGCTTGATAGCTTCCGGGGTCCCATTTGGCTGCCTTTGGGTCACACAAATTGACAGAAAAATTTTCAAGTGTTGTTGAGGATCTTCAATGTGTGACCCGGAGAACAGTCCCTTATTCTGCAGCAGATGCAACATGTTGTTGGTGATCTAGAATGTCTTCACTTGTAATTGGGGCACAACAATGGCGGTGGCCAGGTTGTCAGCTGTTGGCTATGCCCAATCATAAAGTGCAGCTTCTGGCACAAGAGGTGCCACCACTCCGTCGTTTGGCACAAGAGGTGCCCTGTTGTTTGCATTGATGTTTTCCATGTTGTCCATTTCAGTTTTGAGTTGGTGTGTTTTTTGTGATTGTTTGTTCTTCTTCTTGGCACGATTTAATGCCCTGAAGGTTTTCTCGGGGTCTAAGAGTCCTTCGAAAAGTTCACCAGTCCTCGAAGAGTTTCTAGGCATAGACCTGAGTCACAAAAGAGTTCAACGTGAGAATTTCAATGGAAAAATATTTAACATCATAGAAAATTGATCTAAACTATAAATCCTAAGAAAAACTTCTAAGTTGTAATAAATAACACCGTTAGTTCCCCGGTAACGACACAAAAATTTGATCATGCCCAACTATGCCTTATAAAAAGGACAAAGCTGTAGCTGCAAATATAATCCGGTTTAAGTCTGGAGTCGAATACACAGGGAACTAACCTACCTACTTCAACTCTTAGTAATTCTAGTAACAAGCTCAGATAATTTTCGTATGCAAGACTTTTATCAAGAACCAGTGGAATTTAATTAGCTAAGAAACAATTATAATAAAACTAACAACATTCAAGAATAAAGATGAATTCAAGGATATAAAGATCTACGGTATTGATTTCCCCAATTGTCCGATTAGTTCTTAACTCTTTAGCTATAATCTCGTCGTAATACTCTATGAGAATTATGAGTTATGGACTACCATAATTATCTCTCGATCAATTACGGTAATTTACTAGAAGCATTCTCTCGAACTACTCTAGCTAATAATTTGTGCAACTCAGAGTTATCCCACCAAAATTTCGTTATTTTTAAACCCACTTTTAAATTCAAGTAATAAATCTCTTCAATTACCCAAAGTGTTGTTGTTCAACATCAATCTAACCTAGAATTATTTCTCAAGCAACACAAGGCAATTAGACACGATTAATCAAGGGCCCATTCAATTAATCACAATACAAAACGTAATTGAGCAATCATAGAATAAACCCAATCGATTATATCAAAATTCAAGTTAAATCTTCATCCAAAAATTGGTACCATCAACCCTAGATTAAATATTTAGCTACTCATGATAAAACAAAATAAAGCCATAAAATAATTCATGATTAACAAATAATGAGAAAAAGAAAGAAGAATGAAAAACTCTAATGGTGTCTTGATCTTCTCACACTTGTTCTTGCCTCCAATTGAGTATAAAAACAAGCTTAACCCTTAACTTGGGCGAGTTTTTGAGTTTATATAGGTCTAGGATAAGTTTCCAGCGTTTTACACTTTGGCCCCTTGGAGTTTCTAGCACTTTCACACTCGACCGCGGTCACTTTAACATATTCTGTTTTTGCACTTGTTCCACCGCGTTCCAACAGCGTCCCGACCGCGTTCGCGGTGGATTGTTGCCTAGTTTTTCTTCGCCTTTTCTTGCTCGTTTTCATCCGGGCGCTTCTCGAATGTCCTTGTATCTACATATTTGACCCCAAAACACTCTATATCATCCTCCTAACTCGGAGTAGCTCCTGCAAAGAATAAAAACCTCAATTAGAGCATTTTGTTATCATTTAACACTTAAAACATTAATAAAATATGGTTAACTTAAAGCATAAATAGCATCTACATTGCATAATATAGGCTACTATCAGTCTTCGCCATTCTTGTTGAAAGATTTCAGAGGGGAGAAGAAAATATAATCAGGGAAAGAACACAAGAAAAGAGTAGAAAGAGCTACTTTGAGGGTTTGAATATGCGCTGAAAATTAAGGGGCAGAGGAAGAAGAATTTATAGGGGCAAGTCATGTACGTTGGGGGAGGCCAAAAGACAGCCAACCGCCATAATGAATTCGAATGCTTTTGAAGAGCCGTGCGAACATGACCTTTGAGCATCCTTTTTGTCATATCAATCTCTTGATATGGCGTAACTGACGTAATGATGGGAACATTAAAGGGTTGGAGAATTCAAATCGTTTCTTGTATTTTCATTCCAAGAAACGCGGGGACTAGCTTTATACAGTAAAAACTAGGAATGGCCGATTTTAAGGTCTCGATGACATTCTGAGCCTGGTCTCGATGGGGTCAAAGAAGAATCCGAGGATCATCCCCGAGGTGCCTTCCTCGAGGAACGATATCGAGGGATCGATATACCTTGAGATAGGATAAAAGTCGAAGACTGTCGTGGAAAGGCGGGAAACTCCCAGAAACACGTGGTTAAAGCTGACAATGCCTGCAAGAATAGTACAAGTCTGTACCGGACCATTAAATAGTTGTACTAGCTATATTGCTTTGTAATAATTATACATGGACCATGTTGGGATTCCCCCTCCTATATAAATGGACCCTTATCATTTTTTGTACACACGATATTCAATACAAAAACAACAAGAAGGTTCTCGGTTTTCTAACTTAAACATACATTACAATTGTCACACTGATTTATTGCTTCGTATATTGTGTTTCATTAATTATTCTTACTTTATTGCTCACCATTGATCATAAAGGGCCACCCTCGAGGTCCTCTCATACTGTTATTCCTCCATCGACCTCCCATAGCTAGGCATACTAGCTCGACCTCGAGGCCCAACTTCGGCCAGCTCGAGACCCCATCTCAGCACTGCCCGGTTTGCACATCAGCACTGTCCCTTGCTATTACCTCATTTTCTTAACTCATATTTGGCATATATTGCTTAACAACTGGTATTAAAATTAATCACATATTTTTAGAACCACAAAATCAAATATAATTATAATTACCATTTTCAAGGTAAACAATCATTCTTTTCATAAAAAACTAATAAGGATATAACAACCAAACACAATGGAATAGTGGGAAAATTACTTCTAGCAAAAGCTTTAGACTCTTTTGATCCATTTATTTGTCGTTTAAGGTTCTCAAATAACATCAATTAAGAAAATCATTCAATAGTGTAATCATAACATTGTATATGATAAAACGTTCGTGTCGAATTAATATTGCAATGACCAAAACTAGAATAATGCGATAATGCAAGAACTAAAAATGTTATTAAAGCTTATAGAGGAAAAAGAAAATATTTATACAATTTCTACGAAAATATTATAAGCAAAATTGTCATCATGGAAAAGTCCTCTCATAAGAATGGGTTGCTATTGTAAAATAAAACTTTATCTCTCTAGAATGAGCTATACTCTCAGCGATTGCTGGACATGACTAGGAAAGAAAAATTTGGAGGGAGATAGAACACAATACAGGGTTCCAACATAGGGATCGGGAAAAATCGAGCTCCAGAATCTACTAATGCAAAGAAATAAGGAATGTTAATGTAATACACGAGATTACTCCACTCGACTTGAATCAAGGGTCGTTGATGTCCTTGACCTTGTCTCCGGTGGTAACCATGCTAACCTCTAACAACAAATCAAGTCAATCCTGGGTTGCTCTGGTAGAGATAAAAGAAAGTGGAACTACAAATTCAGGTGTTTCTAAACCCATGTAGAATTCAAACCCAAAGGATTCATGGAGTAAGGTAGTAGGGTGTAACGACTCGACCGATCATTTTGAGAATTTGAGCTCCGTTCGATGGCGTAAGGTCTTGAACAACTTCACATTGTGTATATCGACCTTCGTGCATGTGCCGTTAAGACTTAAGGGTAAGTTTTATCGAGTGGTGTTTCGACCGGCTATGCTGTATAGGGTTCAGTCTTGGCCAATCAAGAACTCTCACGTGCAGAAAATGAGAGTAGAAGAGATGAGGATGTTGAGATGGATGTGTGGGCATACCAGTCGAGATAATATTAAGAATGAAGCTATCCGGGACAGAGTGGGAGTAGCCTCCGTGGAGGACAAGATGCGGGAGTCGTGACTGAGATGGTTCAGACACGTTAGGAGAAGTAGCATTGATGCCATTGTCAGGAGGTGTGAGAGGTTGGCCGTGGAGAGTTTGAGAAGGGGTCGAGGTAGGCCTAAGAAGTACTGGGGAGAAGTGATTAGACAGGACTTGCTGCTTCTTCAGCTCACTGAGGACATGACACTTGATAGGAGGGTATGGAGGTCGAGGATTAAGGTAGAACGTTAGTAGGTAGTTTATAGTTGTCACCAATAGGCTTAGTAGCATGCATTTCCCTTCATATTCTTAGTTTTGTTTACGGTAAGTGGTTTTGTTCGCCTCAGGTATGTATTCCTTGTTGATATTTTATTATAGTATGTGGTTTATTACAATATTTTATTCCGTATTGATTTTTTTTCTTTGTTTTTTTTCCTGAGTCGTGGGTCTATTGGAAACATGCTTTCTACCTGCATTAGGTAGGGGTAAGGTCTGCGTACACACTACCCTCTTCGGACCCCACATGTTGGGATCAAACTGGGTTTGTTGTTGTTGTTGTTGTAAGCTTAAGGGATGGAATTTGACCGGAGGTTTGCCTTTTGAGTAAACGGACTCGAAATGAGTTTTGGTTAATGTCACCACCTTTGTATGGTGATTTTGGACTTAGGCGTGCATGCGGAATTAGTTTTGGAGGTCCGTAGAGTAATTTGAGGTAATTCGGCGAAAGTTGGCAACTTTGAAGTTTGGAAAACGGACAAGTTTGACCATAGTTGAATTTAGGGATATCGGAGTCGGAATGTGATTCCGACAGTTGGAATAGCTCAGGGATGTCAATTGGGACTTGTCAGCAAAATTTCGCGTCATTCCGGGTTGAATTCATAGGTTTCGACACTAGTTTTGATATTTGAAGATTTGAAAGTTCATAAGTACGATTTTTGGTTTGATTCGTCGTTTCGGCGATGTTTAATGAGATTTGAGACCTCGAGCGAGTTCGTTTTAGGTTATATACTTGTTCGTGTGTTTAGATAGGGTCCCGAGGGCCCCGGGTGCATTTCGGATAGGCGTCGGGGCATTTTTCCCTATGTTAGAACAACTGTTACGCATGTTGTTGTCACGACCCGATTTACCCTCCGGACTGTCTCATGATGGCACCTAGTCTTTACGACTAGGTAAGCCTAAATTTACGGAAAATAAATGCAATATAATAAATGAAACAGAAAAGAAGAAGAAGACACATAACACAGCCGCTCGGCATGTAGAATTTCACTTCCCAAAACCTGGAATGTCACATCAGTCACAAGCTTTGTACTGAAAGTAGCTCTATACAATGAAGTAGCATAAATACATAAGTCATCTATGCCTATACTAGAGTAGAAAGGGACTCGTGGGATTCTGCGGACGTAGCAGAATTACCTCGCGGTCTCCTTGAAGCTGTTAAGTGACTCCTAGCCACAAAACAAAGTTCTGGTACCTGGATCGGCACACGAAAAACATGTGCAGGAAAGGGAATGAGTACTCCACAATTGGTACCCAGTAAGTGCCAAGCCTAACCCCAGTCAAGTAGTGACGAGGTCAGGTTAAGGCTCTACTGTATTTTTTATAAGAAAAGCAGTCTAAAAATGATACAGAAAGATATAAAAAGGAGCTAAGGTAAAATAGTAGAAACAATTGAGGTGAAAGTAAAACAGTAACAAGGAGCCCTTTGCTCAGCACAAGTGTCACACGACAGAATCTCCCGAGATACGTACCGTAGTTCCAAATGTAAATATGCAATGCAGTACAGGGGGAAAGCTCCCGGAATACGTCCGTAGTCCTAATTTAAATATGCAGTACAGGAGGAAAGCTACCGGAATACGTCCGTAGTACCAATTTAAATATGCAATACAGGGGGGAAAGCTCCCGGAATACGTCCCTAGTCCCAATTTAAATATGAAATGCGAATTTATGCCATATACGATATATTTAAACAGTTCGGGAAAAGAGTAGCATACAAGAACAAGATAGAGACTAACTAACATTGTACACATTGTATCAAATGGGGAATTTAGGTAAAACAGGTTGGCATGATTCTTCCTAATTTAAACTATACAAGTAGCATATAGAACAGTGAGATAGAAGTCAAATGATTTATGGCATGGATAGGAAAAATGGAATTTAGCAACAATGGTCCGTGTACACACTTGTCACCTCACAAACACGACGCCCACATAACAAAACAATATCAAAACAACCTAACGGGAAATCCCCAACACAGAATTAGGCAAGCCACTTACCTCGACTACGCTACTCAACTCTAAACCACGCTCTTGCCACGAGTATCCGACTCCGAATGGCCAAAATCTATTCAATTCGATTGCATAATGTAACTATCACTTTAAGGAATCAAAATAGCAATTAAGTTCAAAGCTAATACACAAAATTAGGAAAATTGTCCAAGACGTCCTCCGGGCCCACGTCTCGTAAGCGGGTAAATATTATAAATTTCGAACAGCCATTCACTCATGAGTCTAACCATATAAGAATTACTCAAATCGGATATCAAAATCCCGATTAAAACTCAAAACTTCGGCCTAGTAACTTTATCAAAATTTCCACCTTGATTTTGAATTTAAAGGGTAGATTAAAGAGCATAATCATGGAAATTAGTCTAAACCGAGTAGGAATCACTTACCTAAATTTCCCAAGTCAAAATCTCCCCAAATATCGCACTTTCCTGAGCTTCGAAGTTCAAAATATGAAAAATGGTTCAAACCCTCGATTTTGGGTCTTTTATGATCCGCCCAGTTCTTTCTTTAGTGCGATCGCGTACTTCCAGTCGCGATCGCGGAGAGTAACCAACACACTCCTAATCTATTCCTCTACGCGAACGCAGGGTTCTGCTCGTGATCGCGGACCTCAACTAACTCAGACTTACGCGATCGCGGTTCGCTTTATGCGACCGCGTAGAGTAGCACTCAAATCCCTGTTGCCTAAACTCGTCTATGCGAACACAAAACACCCACGTGAACGCAGTGCCAAATCTGCCCAACCACTACGAACGCATATAATAAAATCCTTCCTGCCTCCACTTGTTCTACGCGATCGCGGATAGACTCACGCGATCGCAGAGAAGGAAACTCTGCTGCAAATAAACCAGAAAAGCAACAATAACACTTAAGGCTAAAATGCCCGTTTGAGCATCCGAAACACACCCAAGACCCCCGGGACATCAACCAACCTTACCAACCAATACTAATACCTCATTCAAACTTAGTCGGGCCTTCAATACACATCCCGTAAAATCAAAATTACAAATTATGCATGGATTCAAGCCAAAGAACTTATGAAATTTCCAAAATTTACAACATATGCCGAAACACGTCAAAACTAGTTTGAATGACCTCATATGCACATGTCATAAATGACACTACGGACCTATAGGTACTCTCGAAATTCTAACTTTCGCCAATTCAAGCCTAAATCTACTACTGACCCTGAAAACACATTCCGAACACGCTCCTAACCCTGAAATCACCCAACGAAGCTGACGGAGTCGACGTTCCATTCCGGATCCGTCTTCACACAGTTCCAACTACAGCCCAATTTCTAAAGCTTAAACTCACATATAAGGACTACGTGTCCAAAAACTCTCCGAATTTCACCACTCAACGTTCCGACTCCCAAAAGCAGAAATAGACATGGGAAAAGCAGTTATCAGGAGATCGGGGCGCTAACTCTCAAAACGACCGACCGGGTCATTACATTCTCCCCCTCTATACCGAACGAGTATAGAGACATACCTGAAGCTGTGAAAAGATGAGGGTACTGACTGTGCATATCCTGCTCGGTCTCCTAAGTCGCCTCCTCGACTGACTAACCTCTCCACTGAACCTTCACTAATGCAATATCCTTTGACCTGAGCTTTATGACCTGTCTATCCAATATGGCTACTAGTTCCTCAACATATGATAAATCCTTGTCCAATTAGACTGAACCGAAATCCAAAACACGAGTCGGGTCACCGTGATACTTCCGGAGCATAGAGATGTGGAATACCGGGTGAACTCTTGCTACGCTGGGAGGCAAGGCAAGCTCATAAGCAACCTCCCCAACACACCGCAATGCCTCAAAAGGGCCAATAAATCTCAGACTCAGCTTACCCTTCTTCGCAAATCTCATGACGCCCTTCATAGGCCATACCCGAAGCAAAACTCGATCACCAGCCATAAATGCCAAATCACGAATCTTCCGGTCCGCATAGCTCTTCTGCCTGGACAGAGATGTGCGAAGTCTCTCCTGAATCACCTTCACCTTGTCTAGGGTATCCTGAACAAAATGTGTACCTAACAATCGGGCCTCACCCGACTCAAACCTTCCCACTGGAGACCTGCACCGCCTACCATACAAAGCCTCATACGGTGACATCTGAATGCTGGACTGGTAAATGTTATTATAAGAAAACTCTACAAGTGGCAAGTATCGGTCCCATGACCCTCAAAAATCCATCACACGGGCACGGAGCATATCCTCAAGAATCTGAATCGTGCGCTTGGACTGCCCGTCCGTCTGAGGTACATAGTTCACTTCATGATTCTGTAGATCCCGGCTCAACTCTACCGTGGTTCTTAGCTCCTACTGAGCGGCTCTCCAGAATCGTGAAGTGAACTATTTACCTCTATCAGAACTGATAGATACTGGGATACCGTGGAGGTGAAAAATCTCCTTGATGTAGATCTCAGCCAGCATCTCAGAGGAATATGTAGTCAACACTGGAATGAAATGGGCTGATTTGGTCAGCCGATCCACGATCACCCAAATAGCATCGAACTTCCTGAAGGTTCGAGGGAGTCCTACGACAAAGTCCATGGTGATCCACTCCCACTTCCACTCTGCAAGCTCAATCTGCTAAAGTAACCCTCCCGGTCTCTGATGCTCATATTTGACTTGTTGGTTGTTGAGACACTTCGCTACAAATTGTAAAGACCCGTAGAAAATTAACTAGAAACGATGCCCGGATAGATCCCCATGTTGATATAACTATAGAAATTCTTAAATCAGACATTTTTGGAGTGAAAATTACCCAAGGACTTAGAGGATAGAATATTTCAAGTTTGTGTGAATCTGCGGTCCACTATGCGATCGCATATCATGTATGCGGACCGCATAGTGGTCGCATAGTTGGGTAGTTCCCTTTTCTTTTTGGCCCAGCTAAAGGCCAATAATGCGGCGGGTTTGCGGACCGCATAACCGGAATGCGATCACTTTCCGGACCGCAAACCTACATCGGGGCTCCTATTTTCAAATTTTTGAAACCCGACCCCCAAGCCAATATAACTCCCATCCCTCTTATTTCCAACCATATTCTGATAAAATAGAGAGAGGAGACAGTGGGTTCTAGTGAGAGAGAGTCCCAACTTCATCAAATTTGATCCTCCATCACTGCTGAGACCTGAATTGATCGAGTAGGACACCATTTCTTCACCACAAGAGGTAAGCTTCTACCCCACCAACCCTAAATTTCCAGATTTTTGTTAAAATGAAACATGGTTAGGTGAGTTCATGAAGATGGGGTAGGAATCTGGCATGCATTTAACCAACTAGTCATAATCTAGCGAAGGGAAATGGGTTAGATTAATCTTTCACAAAAAAGAGGGCATTTAATCTAGAGGAACACCTAGTGTTTGATAGAATGCTCAAGTGAGTTCAAGACATGATCATTAATCCTAATTCTAAGTTCAATTATGCCACCTTGTGAAGTAGATTGAAGGTGCTAGAATGTCCGGTGAATTGTGGTAGAAATCAAAGGAAAAATCCCAAATCGAGGTATGTATGGCTAACTCTAATCTTCATAGGATAAACCTATTGGTGTTCACTTTCTGGGTATGATTCTCTTGTTTGATTCTCTATGGAATTTATGTGACTTATGTTTCAAGTTGGTAAATTCTTGCTTCCATGTCGTTCTATGTTACTCCCATATCATTATGCTATTTAAGGTTATGACTTGTGATCATTCTGCTCCTTCTTTTACTACGTGTGCAAATCCTCTTATGTGATGGTTGTGGTAGATGTGAAAGATAGAAATGATATGAAATATGAATCAAATGATTGAAATGATATGAAATATGAATCACAAGAGTGAAATGATATGAGATTTGAATCAAAAGATGGAAATGATAAAAGTGAACTGAAAGATCAAAGAAATGATGAGTTATGTCCTAAGGTGAGATTGCCTAGCCGATCGAGCCGGGATCGGAATCCATGCCGTACACATGGAGGTGTGAAATTGAGATATGATATTGATTATTGTCTCAGTGTTTCAGTTGAGATGGCCCAACCGGTGAGATAGCAGACTCCATGTGAAACTGCCACGGTGATGATATGAGATATGATGTTGTTGGTGCCTTACCTAGGATGGCTTAGACGGTCGGGCCGATACCGGAATCCGTGTGACAACGACACAGCGGTTTAATAATAATAATAATACTGGGACATAAAAGATTATTAACCAAAAGATGGCAAAACGGGATAAGAAACATGATGACACTTATTTGTGTTTTCCCCTACTTTGGTGAATTGTTATACGATGTCTCTATTTGTATCATTTCCTGTTAATGTTTATCCTGTCTAGAGTAGAGTTTGTTCATACATACTAGTACTATTCAATGGTAACTAACGTCCCTTTTACCGGGGGCGCTACATGTTTTTAAATAGATGTAGGTGGTTATGTAGCAGGTAGCGCCGATCGACGATAATGGTGCTTTCTCCTCCTCCCTTCAGTAGTTATGGTGAGCCCCATTTCTTCCCGAGGTCGTGTGTAGTTACATGTTGATCTCCTTTGTACATGTTGTCCCTTTTGAGGTATAGTCGTGGCCTTGTCGCCGGCAGGTCTATGCTCATTTCTCCATACTCCTAGAGGATCCGTAGACACTTATGTGGGTTGTGTATATATATATTTTGGGTAGTTGTTGGATTTAATAGTAATGGCGATTCCGTATCGTGAATATTGTACTTAGTATGTATGTTTTAGAAGATCTAACGTTGGTAGCGGTGAATGAGTAAAATGGACTTAATCTTGTGAATATATATATATATATATATATATATATATATATATATATATGCTTTTGATTTATCTCTTGCTACCTTATGTAAATAATGTATGCTATAAACACGGGGAGGAACGAGTCGGGTAGGAAAGGCTAATTAGGCTTGCTTGACCGGGTCACTCGGTTAGGGGCCGGTCCCGTCCCTCGGCTTTGGGGCGTGACAAACTTGTTATCAGAGCCTAAGGTTTTAAAAGTGTCCTAGGATGTCTCGGAGCCGTGTCTAGTGGAGCCCTTCTTATCGGCTTGTTGTCGACCACATAATTAAGGGGCTTCTTGGACATTTAGGAAAAATACCCTTCATTGTTATTCTGTATTGTGCGATGGAGTGAAAGGTGAGGTTTTCTCTCTAACTCGTGTATTGTTTCAACTTTCAGTAAATGGCACCCAGTAAGTAAGCTAGACTCGGCCTAGAGGCCAATCCCACCCCAGGAGTGGCCATAAATTCCCGATCTGATGGTGCGGGTGAGAATAATTCCCCGACCATGAATCAACCTGACTCCTCTGTTCCAGGCCAGACTATTCCAATTCCTGCTCCAGCGGAGGGTGCTACAATCCCTCCCGCTGATATTCATGATCCTCCTCCAGCCCCAACTTCCGGTCCCGGTATTTTTGATGGGAACCTTAGGGGAGTTGTTCAGATGTTGACACAATTGGTGGCCTCTCAGGCCCAGAGATCAAATGTTGCCCCCACATTCTCTAGCGGTCAAGGGGATTCCTCAGGTTCCAGGGTTAACTGTTTTCTTCAGCTAGCCCCTCCAGAGTTCAATGGTACTGACCCCGAGGCGGATCCTCAAGATTTCATCGATGAGATGTACAAGACCCTCCGAGTCATGCGTGCTACTGAGACAGAGGGAGCAGAGTTGACCTCCTATCGCTTGTAGGGAGCGACATATTCTTGGTTCGAGGTGTGGGAGGATTCCCATTACGAGGGGAGCCCTTTGGCGAGGTGGAACAAGTTTGCAGATGCCTTTACAGACAATTTTTTGCCCGCCGAGACTAGGGCAGCTCGTGCTTCAGAGTTTGAGGTCCTCAAACAAGGTAGTAGGAGTGTGTGGGAGTACCATATGGAGTTTGTGCGCCTGTCCAGGTATGCTATACATATGATGCCGACTATGGAGTCTAGAGTTCGTCAGTTTGTGCAAGGCCTTGGTCCCTTGGTTATCAATGAAGCTGCCACAGCTGCTCTACATTCTGACATGAATTATGGGAAGATTGTGGGATTCGCCCAGGCTACAGAGGCTCGAAAAGATGAGGCTAGGGATGGATCGAGAAGGTGGTAGTAGGGCCCGGTCAGCGGGCAACCTTGGGGGTTCATTCGAAGGTGGGAGACCAGTTCCTCGGGAAGGGTCTTCAGGGCCATCCCAGTCTTATGCGCAGTCTTCAGCTAGTGCCCCGCCATCAAGGCATAATCATCAGTAGGGAGGTCGCTTTGGGCCCGGTCCAGGTAGCAGGAGGTTCCACCATCAGGGTCGATCAGGAGGGAGTTTCCAGAAGTAGCAGAGGACCCTCTGTCCTAAGTGTGGGCAGTGGCATTCAGGGCTTTTCCACCTTGACATGCCATTATGTTATGGGTGTGGGAGGAGAGGCCATATTCAGAGAGACTGCCGTTCATCCAGCCAAGGAGCAGGTTGGGGCATCGCCCAGCCATCCAGTTCTTCAGCTGCTACATCCTCAGCACGCTCTCCAGCACCAGCAGGGCATGGTGTAGCTAGGGGTGGTGTACGTGGTCGGGGAGGACCTAGCCGGTTTTATGCCCTGAGTGGTCGTCAGAGTGCAGAGGCTTGTCCATATGTCGTCACAGGTATTCTGACTGTTCAATCGCATGATGTGTATGCCCTTATTGATCCCGAGTCTTCTTTGTCATATGTTACTCCTTTTATTGCTTCAAGCTTTGGGATAGAACCAGAACAGCTTCATGATCCATTCTCAATGTCGTCTCCGGTTGGTGAAACTATTACGGTCGCGCGAGTCTATAGGAATTGTGTTGTCATGGTGTGTGGTCGGGATACCACGGCCCATCTTATTGAGTTAGGGATGGTTGATTTTGATCTAATAATGGGGATGGATTGGCTCTATTCATGTTTTGCTAAACTCAACTGCCGAACCAGAATTATGAGGCTTGAGTTCCCTAATGATCCAGCTATTGAGTGGGAGGGGAATAATATTGTGCCAGGAGGTAGGTTTATTTCCTACCTTAAGGCCTAAAAATGATCAGAAAGGGGTGCATCTACCATTTGGTCCGGGTTGCAGACACCACTTCAGTGGTGCCTGCTCCCGAGTCCGTGCCTGTTGTGAATGAATTCCTTGATATTTTTCTGGATGAGCTTCCTGGGATCCCACCAGATAGGGAGATCGATTTCGGGATTGATGTATTGCCAGACACGCAACCAATATCTGTTCCACCCTACCGAATGGCGCCAGTGGAATTGAGGGAGTTAAAGGAGCAGTTGAAGGATCTTCTAAAAAAGGGTTTCATTCGGCCAAGTGTGTCGCCTTGGGGAGCATCTTTTTGTCAGAAAGAAATATGGATCGCTGCGGATGTGTATTGACTACCGACAGCTCAACAAGGTCACAATCAAAAACAAATAACCATTGCCTTAGATAGATGATTTGTTCGACCAATTGCAAGGTGCTAGGTTCTTCTCGAAAATCTATTTGCGGTTCGGGTATCACCAACTAAAGATCAGGGAGCAGGATATTCCTAAGACCGCCTTTAGGACTCGGTATGGACACTTTGAATTCTTGGTAATGTCTTTTGGGCTAACCAACGCCCCAAAAACTTTCATGGACCTTATGAATCGAGTCTTCAAGCCATATATTGACTCTTTTGTGATAGTATTCATCGACGATATCCTTGTTTATTCACGAAGTCAGGAACATCATGCTAATCACCTCAGGGCAGTTCTGCAGACTCTTCATCAACACCAATTGTATGAAAAGTTCTCAAAATGCGAATTTTTGCTAGAGTCAGTTACCTTTTTGGGCCATGTTGTCTCCAAGGAAGGGATTCAGGTTGATCCCCAAAAGATCGCAGTTGTGAAGGATTGGCCTAGACCAACGACCCCGACAAAGATTCGCAGTTTCTTGGGTTTAGCTGGATATTATCGGAGGTTCATGGAAGGATTCTCTACTCTCGCCTCCCCATTGAATAAGCTGACGCAGAAAGCGGTCAAGTTCCAGTGGTCCGATGCTTGTGAAGGGAGTTTTCAGGAATTGAAATCAAGATTGACTTCGGCGCCGGTGTTGACCTTGCCAGAGGGTACAAAGGGATTTTTGGTGTATTGTGATGCTTCAAGGGTTGGTATGGGGTGTGTGTTAATGCAATGCGGTAAGGTTATAGCTTATGCTTCGAGGCAGCTTAAGAATGACGAAAAGAATTATCCGACGCACGATTTGGAGCTTGCAGCAGTTGTTTTTGCATTGAAAATCTGGCGGCACTATCTTTATAGGGTCCATGTGGACGTGTTCACAGACCACAAGAGTCTCCAGTATCTATTCAAATAGGAGGAGTTAAACTTGATGCAGAGGAAATGGTTGGAATTGCTCAAAGATTATGATATGAATATCTTGTACCATCCAGGGAAATCGAATGTGGTGGAAGACGCTCTTAGTCGGAAATCCATGTGTAGTTTGGCTCACTTAGAAGCAAGTCAAAGGCCTTTGGCTCGACAGGTTTACCAGTTGGCCAGTATGGGGCTTTTTCTTACGACCTCAGATGAAGGGAATGTTCTAGTGCATAACAGAGCCGAATCTGCGCTTGTGGCGGAAGTCAAGGAAAATCAATTCAATGATCCAACAATGGCACGGCTAAGGGAGGCAATTCTTAATCACAGGACCACAACTTTTTCAATTAGCAAGGATGACGGTGTTTTGTAGTGCCAAGGGAGATTATGTGTTCCAGATGTGGATGATCTTCGGGAGAGGATAATGGCAGATGCTCACAATTCTAGATATTCCGTACACCCAGGTTCTACGAAAATGTATCACGATCTCAAGGAAGTTTATTGGTGGAATAGCATGAAGAGGGGTGTGGCGGACTTTGTGGCTAAGTGCCCGAACTGTCAGCAAGTGAAAGCCGAGCATCAGAGGCCCGGTGGGTTGGCGCAGCTTATAGAAATACCAATATGGAAATGGGAGATGATCAATATGGATTTTGTGGCAGTGTTACCCCGCACTCCACGCAAGTTTGACTCAATTTGGGTGATGGTAGATCGACTCACGAAGTCAGCACATTTCTTGCCAGTCAAGTCCACCGACATTGCAGAACAATATGCTCAGTTGTATATCAAAGAAATAGTCAGGATCCATGCCTAACTCTAATCTTCATAGGATAAATCTATTGGTGTTCACTTTCCGGGTATGATTCTCTTGTTTGATTCTCTATGGAATTTATGTGCCTTATGTGTCAAGTTGGGAAATTCTTGCTTCCATGTCATTCTATGTTACTCCCATATCATTATGCTATTTAAGGGTATGACTTGTGATCATTATGCTCCTTCTTTTACTACGTGTGCAAATCCTCTTATGTGATGGTTGTGGTAGATGTGAAAGATCGAAATGATATGAAATATGAATCAAAGGATTGAAATGATATGAAATATGAATCACAAGAGTGAAATGATATGAGATGTGAATCAAAAGATGGAAATGATAAAAGTGAACTAAAAGATCAAATAAATGATGGGTTATGTCCTAGGGTGAGTGGCCTAGCAGATTTGGCCGGTATCCGACTCCATGACGTACACATGGAGGTGTGAAATTGAGATATGATATTGATTATTGCCTCACTGTTTCAGTTGAGATGGCCTAGCCAGTGAGATACCGGACTCCGTGTGAAAATGCCACGGTGATGATATGAGATATGATGTTGTTGGTGCCTCACCTAGGATGGCTTAGCCGGTCGGGCCGAGACCGGACTCCGTGTGACAACGACACGGTGGTTTAGTAATAATAATAATACTGGGACTTAAAAGGTTATTAATCAAAAGATGGCAAAAAGGGATAAGAAACATGGTGACTCTTATTTGTGTTTTCCCCTACTTCGGTGAATTGTTATACGATGTCTCTATTTGTATCATTGCCTGTTAATGTTTATCCTTTCTAGAGTAGAGTTTGTTCATACATTCTAGTACTATTCAATGGTACTAACGTCCCTTTTGTCGGGGGCGCTACATCTTTTTAAATGGATGTAGGTTGTTCTGTAGCAGGTAGCATCGATCAACGATAGCAGTGCTTTCTCCTCCTCCCTTCAGCAGTTCTGGTGAGCCTCATTTCCTCCCGGGGCCGTGTGTAGTTACATGTTGATCTCCTTTGTACATGTTGTCCCTTTTGAGGTATAGCTGGGGCCTTGTCGTCGGCAGGTCTATGTTCATTTCTCCATACTCTTAGAGGCTCCGTAGACACTAATGTGGGTTGTGTATATATATGTTTTGGGTAATTTTTTGATTTAATCGTAATCGTGATTCCGTATCGTGAATATTGTAATTAGTATGTATGTTTTAAAAGATCTAACGTTCGTAGCGGTGAAAGAGGAAAATGGACTTAATGTTATGAATATATATATGCTTCTGATTTATCTCTTGCTACCTCATGTAAATAATGTATGCTATAAACACGGGTAGGAAAGGCTAATCAGTCTTGCTTGACCGGGACACTCGGTTAGGCGTCGGTCCCGTTCCTCGGTTTTGGGGCGTGACACAAACTACATTATATCCTTTTTCATCCTTCACCACCAATAGTGTTGTCTCAGATCCTGGTACATCTTTGCGGTAACCGGATGAATGGAATACCGCGAGTTATGAGCCTCCTCAAGTATCAACTCCTGAAACCCATCTACATTGGGCACACATATACGAACCTGCATCGTCATCACACCGTCATCACCTATAGTCACATCCCTAGCGTCACCTCGCCGAACCCTGTCCTGAAGAACCAGAAGATTGGGATCATCTTACTAGCGCTCTCTGATACGGTTATAAAGAGAAGACCGGGCAACCACACAAGCTAAAACCCGACAAGGCTCTGAAATATTCAACCGAACTGACTGGGTAAGGACTGAACATCTAAGGCTAAGGGCATCTAAACTGCCGGAAGATATGCCAAACTCCCCAAACTCTCCGCCTAGCGACTCAATGCGTCGACCACCACATTGGCCTTCCCGGGTTGTATAATACAGTGATGTCATAGTCCTTTAGTATCTCCAACCATCTCCATTGGAGTAAATTGAGGTCCTTCTGCTTGAATATATGATGCAAACTCCGACGATCAATGAAAATCTCTTAAGGAACACAGTATAAATAATGACGCCATATCTTCAGGGCGTGAACAATCGCTTCCAACTCGAGATCATGAACTGGATAGTTGTTATCATGCACCTTCAGTTGTCTGTACGCGTAGGCAATCACCCTACCGTCCTGCATCAAC
Organism: Nicotiana undulata; assembly: GCA_005239495.1. Classification (NCBI taxonomy): domain Eukaryota; kingdom Viridiplantae; phylum Streptophyta; class Magnoliopsida; order Solanales; family Solanaceae; genus Nicotiana; species Nicotiana undulata. Next base: position 17,033 of record ML252967.1, on the reverse strand, counting down.
ACCGCTCCAAGACCAATCCTCGAAGCATCACAATAGACAACATAGGACCCTGAACCCGTAGGCAATACCAACATTGGAGCTATAGTTAGGGCTATCTTGAGCTTCTGAAAGCTCTCCTTGCACTCCTTAGTCCACCTGAAAGGAGCACCCTTTTGGGTCAATCTGGTCATAGGTGCTGCAATGGATGAAAATACCTCCACAAAACGGCGATAGTACCCAGCAAAACCGAGGAAACTACGAATGTTAGTAGCTGATGATGGTCTAGGCCAACTCTGCACCGCCTCCACCTTCTTCGGATCTACCTTGATCCCATTACAAGACACCACATGGCCTAAGAATTCCACAGAATCAAGCAAAAATTCACACTTAAAAAACTTTGCATACAATTTCTTCTCCCTTAAGGTCTGAAGCACAATCCTCAAATGCTGCTCATGGTCCTCCTGGGACCGAGAATATACCAAGATGTCATCAATTAACACAATGACGTAGGAGTCAAGATAAGGTCGGAACACACTGTGCATCAAGTGCATAAAGGCTGCTGGGGCATTGGTCAACCCAAATGACATAACAAGGAACTCATAGTGTCAATATCTGGTCCTAAAGGCAGTCTTCGGGATGTCCGGCTCCCGAATCTTCAACTGATGATAACGAGAGTGCTAGTCAATCTTGGAAAATACCCTGGCACCCTGTAATTGGTCAAACAAATCATAAATGCGAGGCAATGGGTACCTGTTCTTCACTGTAACCTTGTTCAGCTGACAGCAATCAAAAGACATACGCATCGAACCATCATTTTTCTTTACAAATAGTCTCGGAGCTCCCCAAGGTGATACAATGGGCCTGATGAAACCCATATCAAGAAACTCCTACAACTACTCCTTCAACTTCTTCAACTCAGGAGAAGCCATGCGATAGGGAGGAATGGAAATGAGTTGAGTGCCCGGCACAAATCAATCCCGAAATCAATATCTCTGTCAGGCGGCATACCCGAAAGATCAGCTGGAAAAATATCATGATTGTGCCGCACAACTGGAACTAAATCAATTGTAGGAGTATCAACATTAACATCTCTCACATAGGCAAAGTACGCATCACACCCTTTCTCCACCATCCGCTGAGCCTTAAGAAAAGAAATGACCCTGCAAGGAGTATACTCCAAGGAACCTTTCCACTCTAATCTTGGTAAACCTGGCATAGACAGCGTCACGGTCTTGGCGTGAAAATCAAGAATAGCATAATGAGGCGACAACCAGTCCATGCCCAAGATAACATCAACATTTACCATACTAAGCAATAATAAATCGGCCCTAGTCTCAAAACCACTGATAACAATCAAACACAACCGATATACGCGGTCCACAACAAGAGAATCTCCCACTGGAGTAGCAAAATAAACAGGAGAACTCAAAGAATCCCGAGATACCCCCAGATGTGAAGCAAAATAAGAAGACACATATGAATACGTAGAGCCTGGGTCAAATGATACTGATGCATCCCTATGACAAACAGGGACAATACCTGTGGTGATTGAATCTGAAGCGACGACCACATAACGGGCTGGAAGAGCGTAGTACCTGGCGTGGCCTCCCCCTCTAAGGTGACCTCTACCTCCACCTAGAGCTGTCGGTCAAGGTGGGGTAACAGCTGGGGATGGAAGAATAGCTAGAGGACCTGATGGAGCACATGGGTCTTGATAAGTCTAAGATGATGCACCCCTCCTAGCTCTAGGGTAGTCTCTAATCACGTGGCGAGGGTCAGCACACCCAAAACAACCCCTCGGAGGACGTGGCGACTGGTGCTGACTCTGAACAGGCCTGTTGGGCTGGCCGGTGATAGCACCTCGGGCAGGAGGCACATATGATACCGGTGGTGCATAATAAGGCTCCTGAGGTCTAGGAGGAGCTGAAATACCACTGGCTGCTAGATGAGCTGAATGAACAGGGCGACTCACAAAACCCCTACTATAGCGTGCTGCTGGTGCACGAACTCCCGAAAAATCACCAGTCTCTCGAGACCTCTTGGCCACTCTCTCCTCTCTGTCCCGGGATAACATACTCTCAATCCTCTGGGCAATACTCACGGCCAGCTAGTAAGTGACCTCTGTCTCCAACTCCCTGGCCATGCTTGTCCGAATATTGCGGTGAAGTCCCTCAATGAAGCGTCGAATCCTCTCTCTAATAGTGGAAACCAAGGCTGGTGCATGATGAGCCAAGTCACTAAAACAGACTGCATACTTTGACACAATCATGGTACCTTGGCGTAACTGCTCAAACTCCGCACGCCAAGCATCCCTGAGGCTCTAAGGGACAAACTCAAGCAAAAACATCTAAGAGAACTGATCCCAAGTAAGTGAAGCTGCCTCCTCCATACTACTAAACTCATAGGCACGCCACCACTGATAAGTCTCTCCCCTCAGCTGGAAAGGGGTGAAAGAAAACCCAATCATCTCCACAATAACCATAGTGCGGAAAATGTGATGATACTCCTCAAGAAAACCCAGAGCGTCATTTGAAGCTAGTCCGCTGAAAATAGGTGGGTGGTACTTCTTGTAACTCTCAAGTCTGAGCTGCTCTGCCGCATAAACAACTACCCTGGTATCATGCTGAGTTAGAGCCGCTGGGGGCATAGGAATATACTCTAGAACTTGCCCAATATGGACTCTCTGCTCAGGAGTACGGGCTGCGGGAGTCTGTGCCCCTCCCCCAACCTGAGATGTAGCTGGAGCTATCGGGAGTAGTACCGCCTGAGACAGAGTGCTTAAGGCGCTCATGAACTGAGCCAAAGTCTCCTGGAGGGCTGGAGTAATAGTAGGGACCTCCTGTTCCCCTCCAACTGTAGCTGCTGGGGGCTCCTCTGTCGCTGCTCTCGCCGGTGCTTGGGCTGCGCCGTGTGCTCGTCCTCTACCCCTGCCCCTGCCTCTGGTTGATCTAGCTGGGGGCTCGTGTGCCTGATCGTCAGTACGTCCGGTATGGGTCCGCAACATCTGTGAGCAAGAGCATAATAGAGTTTTAGAATTTGGATGACAGTAACTAGCACGACAAAGGATTCCAAGAATGCGAATATTCTTAACAGTTACATAGCCTCTCGAAGATAGATACAGACGTCTCCATACCGATCCGCAAGACTCTAATAAATAGGCTTGTGACTCCTATAAACCTAGACACTCTGATACCAACTTGTCACGACCCAATTTTCCCTCCGAACGGTCTCGTGATGGCACCTAGTCTTTACGTCTAGGTAAGCCTAAATTTGCAGAAAATAAATGCAATATAATAAAAAAAACAGAAAAGAGGAATAAGACACATAACACATCCGCTTGACATGTATAATTTCACTTCCCAAAACCCGGAATGTCACATCAGTCACAAGCTCTGTACAAAAAGTATCTCTATACAATGAAGTAGCAGAAATACATAAGTCATCTATGCCTATACTAAAGTAGAACGGGACTCGTGGGATTCTGCGGACGTAGCAGAATTACCTCGCGGTCTCCTCGAAGCTTCTAAGTGACTCCTAGCCAAGAAACGGAGTGCTGGTATCTGGATCTGCACACGAAAACAAGTGCAGGAAAGGGCATGAGTACTCCACAATTGGTACCCAGTAAGTGCCAAGCCTAACCCCAGTCAAGTAGTGACGAGGTCAGGTTAAGGCTCTACTGGATTTTTATAAGAAAAGTAGTCTAAAAATAGTACAGAAAGATATAAGAAGAAGCTAAGGTAAAACAGTAGAAACAATTGCGCTGAAAGTAAAATAGTAACCGGCAGCCCTTGGCTCAGCACAAGTGTCACACGGCTGAATCTCCCGGGATACGTCCCGTAGTTCCAAATGTAAATATGCAATGCAGTACTGGGGGAAAGCTCCCGGAATACATCTGTAGTCCCAATTTAAATATTCAGTACACGGGGAAAGCTCACGGAATACGTCTGTAGTCCCAATTTAAATATGCAATACAGGGGGAAAGCTCCCGGAATACATCTGTAGTCCCAATTTAAATATTCAGTACACGGGGAAAGCTCACGGAATACGTCTGTAGTCCCAATTTAAATATGCAATACAGGGGGAAAGCTCCCGGAATACGTCTCTAGTCCCAATTTAAATATGAAATGCAAATGTATGCCAGAGACGGTAGATTTAAACAGTTTAGGAAAAGGGTAATAGACAAGAACAAGATAAAGACTAATTAACATGGTACACATTGTATCAAATCGGGAATTTAGGTAAAACTGGTAGGCATGTTTCTTCCTAATTTAAACTATACAAGTAGCATATAGAATAGTGAAATAGAAGTAAAATGATTTATGGCATGAATAGGAAAAATGGAATTTGGCAACAATGGCCCGTGTATGCACTCGTCACCTCACGTACACGGTGCCCACATAACAAAACAGTATCAAAACAACCTAAGGGGAAATCCCCAACAAAATTTAGGCAAGCCACTTACCTCGACTGTGCTACTAAACTCAAAACCACGCTCTTGCCACGAGTATCCTACTCCGAATGGCCAAAATCTATTCAATTCGATTGCATAATATAACATCACTTTAAGGAATCAAAATAGCTAATAAGTTCGAAGCTAATACGTGAAATTAGGAAAATTCCCCAAAAAGTCCCTTGAGCCCATGTCTCGGAATCGGGTAAAAATTATAAATTCCGAACACCCATTCACTTATGAGTCTAACCATATAAGAATTACTCAAATCGTATATCAAAATCCCGATCAAAACTCAAATATTCGGCCTAGGAACTTTATCTAATTTTCCACCATGATTTCGAATTTAAAGGGTAGATTAAAGAGCATAATCAAGGAAATTTTCCTCTACGCGAACGCAGGGTTCTGCTCGCGATCGCAGACCTCAACTAACTTAGACTTACGCGATCGTGGTTAGCTTTATGTGACTGTGTAGAGTATCACGCAAGTCCCTGTTGCCTAAACTCCTCTACACAAACGCAAAACACCCATGCGATCATGGATACACTCACACGATCGCATAGAAGGAAAATCTGCTACAAATAAACTAGAAGACCAGCAATAACACTTAAGGCTAAAATGCCCGTTCGAGCATCCGAAACACACCCGAGGACCCCGTGACCTCAACCAAACTTACCAAACAATCCTAATACCTCATTCAAACTTAGTAGGGCCTTCAAAGTACATCCCGTAACATCAAAATCACCAATTTTGCATGGATTCAAGCCTAGGAACTTATGAAATTTCAAAACTTCACAATCGATGCCCAAACACGTCAAAACTAGTCCGAATGACCTCAAATTTTACACACATGTCATAATGACACTACGGACCTACAGCCACTCTCGGAATTCCATTCCTAGCCCGATATCAAAATTTCACCTATCGGCCGAAATCGTCGAAATTCTAACTTTCACCAATTCAAGCCTAAATATACTATAGACCCCGAAAACAAATTCTGAACATGCTCCTAACCCCCAAATCACCCAACGGAGCTGACGGAGTCAATGGAATTCCATTCCGGATCCGTCTTCACGTAGTTCCAACAACGACCTAATTTCTAAAGCTTAAACTCACATATAAGGACTATGTGTCCAAAAACTCTCTGAATTTCACCACTCAACATTCCGAAAAGTACCAAAATAAGAAATAGACATTGGAAAAGCAGTTATCATGGGATCAGGGCGCTAACTCTCAAAACGATCGACTTGTTCGTTAGAACTGGTTATTTCTTCTATGCGATCTCATAGGCTTAGCCGCGATTGCATAGTGTCCTATCAAGCCGCCCAAGATTTTCTTCTATGTGTTCGCGTTCCTATGTACGCGATCGCGAAAGACATATTTTTCCTTCAAAGCGTTCGCATCCCTCCCTCGCGTTCGCGTAGTAAAAGTTAGCGCTGGGACTGTTGGTAAACTACCTTCTTCGCGTTCGCCTTCTCCCCTACGCGTTCGCGTAGCTTCCACTTCTCCTTCTCTATGTTCACGAGCTTACTGCCGTGTTCGCGAGCTTACTTTCACGTTCGCGTTGAGAAATTTGGGCATACTTCATTTTTCTTCTTTGCGAACGCAGTCCTCCCTCCGCGTTCGCAATTCATTAAAGGCCTGGGCAGATTATAAATCTTGAAAATCGAGGATTAAGCCATTTTTATCACTAAATTCAATTGGATAAGTGTTCTTCAAGTAGAACTAAATATATTCCATGAATTAGTCTTTGTTTTTTATCATTTAATTTATATTTTGAGTTGAGGAAAATGTTGGTTTTGAAAGAAAATATCTAAAATGAAAATTCGTGATTTGAGGGACCAAATGGTATCGGAATTTAATAAATTTTATATGGTTGAACTCGTATTGGAATAGGTATTCAAATTCTTTAAAATTTGACAGGTTCCGAGGTACGGGCTCGGGGGGTCGACTTTCGGGTCAATTTTTAGATTCCTGTAAAGATTGAAACTTTATTGTCCGGAATAGTTCCTTACATGTTTTATGTGTGTTTTGAAGTTTCTCTAGTTGATTTTGTTTCGTCCGGAAGTCTTTTCGCCCGTGAAGTCCATTTTAGAGTACCGGATTGTCGTCTTTGAGGTAAGTATCTTACCTAACGTTGTGTGGGGGAATTTCCTCTTAGGATTGGAGTCTTTTGTGTTGATTGTAGCCCTTGTACGCGAGGTGACGAGTGCGTACAAAGGTTGGCCTTTCAGGGTCCTTAGGTCCTTATACTTCTTGTGTATGAATTTGTAATTGTTATGACTGCGTTCCTGATTGCTAACTTCATCCTTTTCTACTTGAAATAGAATTTCTTGCTTTTTGGTCCCTTTTGTTTTGTATTTGACATTAATTAACTTAACTGAAGACTTTACCTCTTCTATCATTATGCTATATTTTCTTCATAAACTGCCTATTTATCTAAATTAGTATTATCTCGCTTATGATTGGTTAGCAATAATTGGTGTCAAGCATGCCTGTGAGTCGTATATATATTTTTTATTAAGTACTACTTAGGCTTAATTTGATAATTATCCGTGTTTATGGTATTTCCTTGGTGTTGCCTCTTACTGAATATCGGTTCAAGTTGGGATTTATTCTGTGAAGTTAATCGTTTAAGTGAGATTGTTTAGAATTGTTTCCCTTGCCAGGATGATTTGGTTTCTATTGTTGACTCCCTTGCCGGGATGTTATGATTTTTATTATTGTTTATACTATTGATTTACTTGATAGTTTGTTGTCATTGATTTGTTTGGGTGAGGAATAGTGTAAAAGCACGAAGGATGATACCGTGCATGATATTGTGAGTGAGTTGATAAGCACGAATGGTGATGCCGTGCCATGTTATGAAATTAAAAGCGCGAAGGGTGATTCCGTGCTACATTTTTGAGAGCGTAAAAGCCCGAATGGTGATGTCGTGCCATTTTTATTGATTTATGGTGAGGATGAGAGTAAGAGCATGAACGGTGATGTCGTGTCGTTTCAATTGATTTATGAGGAGGATGAGAGTAAAAACACGAAGGGTGATGTCGTGCACTCGTCTTTGTGTTATTATCTCCGTTGTTTCAAGTTTGATATTTATTGTACTTGTTTCAGTGTTAATATTTCCGTTGTTTCAAGTTTGATAGGTTCTGCAATTGTTTCGGTGTTATTATTTCCGTTGCTTCAATTTTGATATTCACATTGTCACCTTACTCCATTATTGTCATAACTTGATATCCCCCCCCCCTGTACCACATGGCTAATTATGAACTACATGATGGAGATCCAGGTGGCTTTATTTCGATGAATCTATATCCGAAATATACTTATTAGAAAGGTGTAGTTGAAAGGCAATTTACCTTGATAAAGACTACGTTTGAAAGGCTATAATCTCGAGAGGCATATTTGAAAAACATTTATTCTCGGAGAAAACTATGAGTGACAGATATCTATTGGAAAAGTATATTTTAAAAACGTTTAGCTTGAAGGAATTACATTCAAGGATTTTCTTTCTGCAAAGTATGTATATATATATATATATATTCGGAGGAAGTACCTTCCAAAAGAAGTTCCCTATTTTGAAATGAATATATTTAAAGGTTTTCAATTTAAACTTGTGGGTGAAAGGTTACATTCGAAGATTTGACTGAATTATTGTAGCTATTAGTTAAGGTCTAAGGTCGAAATTATTGCAGTGTTGAGTTACCTGTGTTCTAACTGTGCTGTGGTCTCCGACTTTTGGCTTGTATTTTTATCCATCCTTCTGTGCATTACTAAGTTTTTCCGTTGTTGGTTGTTGTATTCCTTCCGCATTGTAGTTTTTCTGTTGTTTACTATATTGTGTAGTCATTAGACAGATTTCATATTCCGTCATTTTCTATATTTATGCCTGTTTATTTTATTAGACCAGTGGGTGTCTTGACTAGTCCTCGTCACTACTTCACCGATGTCAGTCTTGATACTTACTGATCATCGCTGTACTGTGCTCATGCTACTCTTATGCACATTTTTGTGCAGACTCCAGGTTTTTGCATAGCCAGCCGATCGATTGTTAGCGGCGCGGTTGCTGTTATGGAGACTCAAGGTAAAACCTCTTTAGCGTCCACATTTTCAGAGTCACCATCTTATTTTTCCGTTGCACTGTTATACTTATTTCGGGACAGTGATACTTTTAGGAGTTTTAGTGTAATTTCTTCAAAGCTTATGACTTGTACTTACTAGGTTTTGGGAAAAAAAGTGTAAAGTGTTGAGATTTAATTCAAAAAGCACTTAAATGATTCTTATATTATAGTGGATGTTTGTTAATAATAGGCTTACCTAGTCCTCAAGACTAGGTGCCGTCACGATACCCAACAGAGGGAAAATTGGGTCGTGACAAGTTGGTACCAAAGCTCTAGGTTCATAGGTACTACGAGTCATAAGCGAGTTTAGTAGAGTCTTGCGGATCGGTACGGAGACGTCTGTACTTATATTCGAGAGGCTACAGAATTATTGGGATCATTTCACTTCCTTCATTCCTATCGTGCGAGTTCAGTGATCTTGAAGTTTGAATTTTCATTCCATTCTCTCTCTGATGGTGAGGACACAGGCTGCGTTTCCTGATGATGTTACATCCAAGACAGATGTCGCTAGGGTCAGAGGTAGAGGTCAACGAGGAGCACGTGCCGCAGATAGGGCACCTACCAGAGCAGCCGGTTAGGAGCCGCCAGTAATTCCAGTTGGGGGACAGGCACTGGAGGTGCCTGTTGTTACCCCCGGACTTCAGGAGACCTGGGCGCAGGTTTTGAGTATAATTGGTACTTTGAGTCAGGCGGGATTGATTCCAGGTGCACCAGCTACTCCACAGATCAGGGGGGAGTTCAGACTCCCACCGCCTACACTCAAGAACAATGAGATCATGTTGGTCAGGTTCCAGTTGTCATGGTAGCACAGCATGAGTTTCCAGTTCGGCCCGCGGTTAGGGTGACAACAACACTTGAGGAAGAACTACTTAGACTCGATAGGTACAAGAAGTACCACCCTACTATCTTTAGTGGACTGGTGACAGATGATGTCCAGGGTTCTTGGAGGAGTTTCACTACATTTTTCGTACTATGGGTATTGTGGAGTCGAGCGGGGCTGCTTTTGTCACGTCTCAGTTCGGAGGAGCGGTTTGTCAGTGGTGGCGGGCATATGAGTTGGGGTAGCCCAACCGAGTCAGCTTTAGTTGCATGGATTTAGGTTTTAGAGATGTTTTGGAGGGAGTTTGCACCTCAGTCCCTCTGAGATGCATGGCGCGTAGAGTTTGAGTAGCTGCGCCAGGGTGCTATGTTAGTATTAGAGTACGCCGTCAGATTCAGTGATTTAGCCAGACATGTGCCGCACTTGGTTGCTTCAGTTATGAGGCGAGTCCGTAGTTTCACTGAGGGGCTCAGGCATGATATTCAGTTCAACATGACTCTAGAGCTGGAGTTGGATGTTTTGTTCAACAGGTGGTAGAGATCGCTCACCGATTATTAGGCATGCATGACCAGGAGCGAGAGGACAGACGAGATCAAGAAAGATAATGCAAGGTGGCGAGGAGGCCTCATAGACCAGGGAGGTCTACTGGTCCATATTATGGAAGCAGGGTACGACACAATAGAGGTTTTCTGTGTTAGCCAGTTCAGTTTGCAATACCAGCTTTGCATGGGGTTTCAGGTACTCATGGGTCTCAAAGTACTCGTATTGCACAGTTTCCATAGCCATGTCAGTGGAGAGGTTGTTTTGAGTGTAGAGATGCCAGTCCCAGGGTGAGAGATTGTCCTAGGATTCAGTCAGGTGTGTCACAGTAGGGTATTCAGGTGAGTAGAGGGCGCCCTAGAGGAGGAGTCCCGACCCATTGTTGTGTTTCATATAGTAGGTTGGAGGCCGTTGCGCCAGATATTATCATACAAGTATGTTTTGATGTGTTACAGAGGGGCACCATTTGTATTTCATTATAGTTTTGTTGGTCGGGACGAGTTCCCTTATTTGTTGATTCACTTAGGAGTTATTTTCATACTTTGCACTCTAATTTTCATGATTGCTCGTGTTGGGAAATTCTAAAAGTGGTAGCACGTGTCTATCGTTGTTTTCATTCATCATTGAGAGTGGTGAGACTGGAAGTGAGTTCTTGTTATCATCATGGTAGGCTTAATGTGATTTTCTTAAGTATTTTGTTTACGAGTTGTGATTTGATACTCTATTGAGATGTGAGTTAAGTGAGTGTTATGATTTTATCAGCTGATACGAGTTAGTGGGGGAATTTCAATTGGTATGATATATTTTCGGTATGTGATTTAGAGTTGAGGGCGAGGTCCTAGTGATATTTTGTGATTCGTATGTTTTGATCGGGCTGAGTACCACGGTGGAATTTTTTATCAGAATGGAATCCTTGTTATTTGTTCATATGCTTTACCTCATCCTTGTTATATTGATTTTGTATATTAGTAAAGATAGAGAGTTGTGCCTATGGGTATGTTTGATAGTTCTCTTATGTGTTTCTCCTTTCGTATTAAGTCATTTTCGTTATGTGCTTCTTTAGTTTTAGCTTGCAGGATGTGTGCCCGGTGGTGTTAGTTGTGGCTTGGTGATTCGGGTGTCTAATAATGAGATCGTCGTGTTTATTGCATCATTATCAATACTATGGTGCTTGGAAACTGGGTTCTTTCAGATATGAGGCTAATCGCTAGTAATGATTTATTTTAGGCAACAAGTGTAATAAGAAGTGTTATTATGAGCCTATGTGTGGTGTGCTATATTGTATGGTCATACCTGATGGGTGTAGTCATGAGTTGATGCAGCTGGTTGAGGTTGATGCCGTATATGGACTTAGACTCGGGTCTTTTGGAAATGAGTAGAAGGAGAGAAATTGAGGTATGAGGCTTATCAGTGGTGATTGGAAGGCTATATTGTAGTTGAGACTATGCCATCAGGATTATGTAAGTTGGGGTGACGTGGGATCACCCGCGGGTGTGTGTTGGAAGTGTGCATTCAGTGATTCGATGAGTTCGAGGTGAATCTTGGAACGTTCGAGGACGAACGTTTATTTAAGAAGGGGAGAATGTAACGACCCAACCGGTTGTTTTGAGAATTTAAGCTCCGTTCGGTGGCATATGGTCTTGAAAAGCTTCACATTGTGTATATCGACGTGTGTGCATGGTTGGATTCAGTTACCGGATGATACATAGTCAAATTGGAAGAAGGATTTTAGTTTTGGAAGCTTAAGCGGTGGAACTGGAGGTTTGACTTTTGAGTAAACGGCCTCGTAATGAGTTTTGGGTATTGTCAATAGATTCGTATGAAGATTTTGGACTTAGGCGCGTGTGCAGAATTAGTTTTGGAGGTCCGTAGAGTAATTTGAGTTAATTTGGCGAAAGTTTGAAAATTTGAAGTTTGGAAAACGTAAAAGTTTGAGCACAATTGACTTTTTAGGATATCGGGGTCGGAATGTGATTCCGAGAGTTGGAATAGCTCCGGGATGTCAATTGGGACTTGTCTGCAAAATTTCACGTCATTTCGACTGGAATTGATAGGTTTCGGCACGAGTTTTGATATTTGAAGATTTGAAAGTTAATAAGTTCGAGTTTTTGTTTGATTCGTCATTTCGGCGTTGTTTAATGTGATTTGAGACCTCGAGCGAGTCCGTGTTAGGTTATATGACTTGTTCGTGTGTTTAAACGGGGTCCTGGGGCCTCGGGTGCATTTCGGATGGGTGTCGTGGCATTTTTCCCTATGTTAGAACAGTTGTTTTGTCTTCTGGTTATTCCTTCTATGCGATCGCATTAGCTTAGCTGCGAATGCATTAGCTTAGCTGCGATCGCATAGTGTCCTATCGAGCCGCCAGAGTTTTTATTCTATGCGTTCGCATTCCTATGTATGCGATTGCGAATGCCAGCTTTTTCCTTCAATGCGTTCGCATCCCTCCCCCGTGTTTTTGTAGTAGAAGTTAGCACTGTTACTGTTGGTAAAATTCCTTCTTTGCGTTCGCCTTCTCCCCTACGCGTCTGCGTAGCTTCTGCTTCTCCTTCTACACGTTCGCGAGATTACTTTCATGTTCGCGTTGAGCAATTTGGGCATACTTCATTTTTCTTCTTCGCGAACGTGGTCCTCCCTCCGCGTTTGCAATTCATTAAAGTCCTGGGCAGATTATAAATCTTCAAAATAGAGGTTAAGCCATTTTTATCATATTTTGACTTCTAGAGCTCGGTTCTTGGCGATTTTTGATTGGGTTATCACAAAATTCAATTGGGTAAGTTTTCTTCAACTAGAATTAAATATATTACATAAATTAGTGTTTGTTTTTATCATTTAATTTGTGTTTTAAGTTGAGGAAAATGTTGGTTTTGAAAGAAAATTTCTAAAATGAAAATTCGAGATTTGAGGGACCAAATGGTAACGGAATTTATTAAATTTTGTATGGTTGAACTCGTATTGGAATGGATATTTAGATTTTGTAAAATTTGATGGGTTACGAGGTACAGGCCCGAAGGGTTGACTTTTTTGTCAATTTTTAGATCCTATAAAGATTAAAACTTTATTGTTCGGAATAGTTCCTTACAAGTTTTATGTGTGTTTTGAAGTTGCTCTAGTTTATTTTGATCCTTCCGGAAGTCTTTTTGCCCGAGCAGTCCATTTTAGAGTACCGGGTTGTCGTCTTTGAGGTAAATATTTTGCCTAACCTTGTGTGAGGGAATTTCCCCTTAGGATTGGAGTCTTCTGTTTTGATTGTAGCCCGTGTAAGCAAGGTGACGAGTGCATACACTGACTTATTTGTAGAAGGTTGGCCTTTTAGGGTCCTTAGGTTTTTATACTTCCTGTGTATGAATTTGTAATTATTATGACTGCGTTCTTGATTGCTAACTTCATTCTTTCCTACTTGAATTAGAATTTCTTGCTTTTAGGTCCCTTTTGTTGTGCATTTGACCTTAATTAACTTAACTGAAGACTTTACCTCTTCTATCATTATGCTATATTTTCTTCATAAACTGCATATTTAGTTAAATTAGTATTATCTCGCTTATGATTGGTTAGCAATAATTGGTGTTCAAGCATGCTCGTGAGTCGTACATTGTGATTCATATGATATTTATTATTAAGTACACGCGCTCGTCACCTCACGTACAGNTAAATATAAATTTAAGAAATCGAAATAACTAATTAATTCAGAACTAATGCGCGAAATTAGAAAATTTGACCAAAACGCCCCTCGGGCCCACGTCTCGGATTCAGGTAAAATTTACATTTTCCGAAACCTTATTCACTCACGAGTATAACCATATGAAAATCTCTCAAATCGGAGGTCAAATACTCAATCAAGATCCCAAAATTCGTTCTAGGAAGTTTCTTCAAAATTTTCCCAAATTTCAACTCAAAATCTCGAATTAAGGGTGGAATTTAAGACTAGAATCATGGAAATTAACCTATGATGGTAGAAATTACTTACCTCGATCACCCACGTAAAAATCCTCTCAAATATCGCCCCTCCCGAGCTCCCACAACTCAAAAATGGTGAAATAACATAACCCTCGGATTTTTATTAATATGAACAGGGATTTCCGCAACTGCGGTCCCTTTAACCGCACCTGCGGTCCCTTTCGGAATTCCATTCCGAGTCCGATATCAAAATCTCACCTATCGGCAGAAATCACCGAAATTCTAACTTTCGCCAATTCAAGCCTAAATCTACGTCTGGCCTCAAAAACACATTCGGAACACGCTCCCAACCCCGAAATCACTCAACGGAGCTGACGGAGTCGACGAATTTCCATTTCGGATCCGTCTTCACACAGATCCCCCTCCGACCCAATTTCTAAGGTCAAAGCTCACCTTAAAGAACTATATGACCAAAAACACTCCAATTTCCATCACTCAACGCTCCGACTCGTTCCATTAACCTAATAAGACAAGGGAGGAACAATTATCAGGGGATCGGGGCGCTAACTCTCCAAAACGACCGGCCAGGTCGTTACATTCTCCCCCTCTTAAGAAAATCGTTCGTCCTCGAACGAGTATAGAAATATACCTGAAGCTGTGAATAGGTGAGGGTACTGACTCCGTATATCCTGCTCGGTCTCCCAAGTCGCCTCCTCGACCGGATGACCTCTCCACTGCACCTTGACTGAAGCAATATCCTTCGATCTGAGCTTTCTAACCTGCCTGTCCAAAATGGCCACAAGCTCCTCAACATATGATAGATCCTTGTCCAACTGGACTGAGCTGAAATCCAACACATGAGTCGGGTCACCATGATATTTCCGGAGCATGGACACGTGGAATACCGGATGAACACCTGCTAGGTTGGGAGGCAAGGCCAACTCATAAGCAACCTCCCCAACCCACTGCAATATCTCAAAAGGTCCGATGTACGTCGGACTCAGCTTACCCTTCTTCCCAAATCTCATGACGCCCTTCATCGGCGATACCCGAAGCAAAACCCGATCACCAGCCATGAATGATAAATCACGAACTCTCCGGTCCGCATAACTCTTCTGTCTGGATTGGGCTGTGCGAAGTCTATCCTGAATCACCTTCACCTTGTCCAAGGCATCCTGAACCAAATCCGTACCCAACAATCGGGCCTCGCCCGGCTCGAACCATCCAACTGGAGACCTGCACCGCCTACCATATAAAGCCTCAAACGGCGCCATCTGAATGCTGGACTGATAGCTGTTATTGTAAGCAAACTCTGCAAGAGGTAAGTACTGATCCCATGATCCTCCAAAATCAATCACACAAGCACGGAGCATATCCTCCAAAATCTGAATGGTGCGCTCGGACTGTCCGTCCGTCTGAGGGTGGAATGCTGTACTGAGATCAATCTGGGTACCCAACTCACTATGCAAGGCTCTCCAGAAGTGCGAGGTGAACTGAGGACCTCGGTCTGAAATAATAGATACCGGCACACCATGCAACCGGACTATCTCCCTCATGTAGATCTGAGCCAATCTCTCCGAAGAATATGTAGTCAATACCGGAATGAAATGAGCTGACTTGGTCAGCCGATCCACAATCACCCAAATAACATCATACTTCCTCAGAGTCCGAGGAAGTCCGACCACAAAATCCATGATAATCCGCTCCCACTTCCACTCTGGAAGCCTTATCTGCTGGAGTAATCCTC
>ML252964.1:0-63354 GCA_005239495.1 Nicotiana undulata | reverse complement strand
AATGTTGTCTTGAGCTTCTGAAAGCTCGCTTCACACTCCTCAGACCATCTGAACTGGACACTCATCTACGTCAACTTGGTCATAGGGGCTGCTATAGATGAAAAGCCCTCCACAAACCGGCGATAATAGCCTGCTAGGCCTAAGAAACTCCAAATCTTTGTGGCCGAAGTGGGCCTAGGCCAATCTCTAACTGCCGAAACTTTCTTCGGATCCACCTGGATGCCCCTCTGCCGATACGATGTGGCCCAAGAATGCCACAGAACTCAACCAGAACTCACACTTAGAAAACTTGGCATACAACTGCCTATCCCTCAAAGTCTGGAGGACGACTCTAAGGTGCTGCACATGCTCCTCTCGGCTGCGGGAGTATATCAAAATATCATCAATGAAAACAATGACGAACGAGTCCAAATAAGGCTTGAATACTCGATTCATCAACTCCATAAAAGCAGCGGGGGCATTAGTCAACCCAAACGACATGACCAAAAACTCATAATGCCCATAACGAGTGCGAAAAGCCGTCTTGGGCACATCAGATGCCCTGATCCTCAACTGGTGATAACCAGATCTCAAGTCTATCTTAGAGAATACCGTAGCACCCTGAAGCTGATCAAATAAGTCATCAATCCTCGGCAAAGGATACTTGTTCTTGATAGTAACCTTATTCAACTGCCGGTAGTCAATACACATCCTCATTGAGCCGTCTTTCTTCTTCACGAACAACACGGGAGCACCCCAAGGAGAAACACTAGGACTAATGAAGCCTTTATCCAACAAATCCTGCATATGTTCCTTTAATTCTTTCAACTCTGGCGGAACCATATGATACGGGGGAATAGAAATGGGCTGAGTGCCCTCAGCCAACTCAATACAAAAGTCAATATCCCTGTCGGGTGGCATACCCGGCAGGTCAGCAGGGAATACCTTTGGAAACTCACAAACCACGGGCACGGACTCGATAGAAGGAACCTCAGTACTAGAATCACGAACATAGGCTGCCAAACAACCCTTCTTGACCATGCGCCGAGCCTTCATATAAGAAACAACTCTACCAGAAGAATGACTAGGAGTCCCCCTCCACTCTAAACGAGGTACACCTGGCAAGGCTAAGGTCACTGTCTTGGCATGACAGTCCAGAATAGCATGATAGGGAGATAACCAGTCCATCCCCAATATAACATCAAAGTCAACCATATCAAGAAGCAAAAGGTCAACCTGAGTCTCCAGACCACCAATAACTATTGCGCAAGCACGGTAGACTTGATCTACCACTATAGAATCACCCACCAGTGTAGACACATGTACGGAAATACTCAGAGAATCACGAGGCATACTCAAATAAGGGGAAAAATATGAAGACACATAGGAGAATGTAGAACCCGGATCAAATAACACTGAAGCCTCTCGGCTGCAAACTGAAACCGTACCTGTAATAACTGCATCAGAAGCCTCAGCACCAGGACGAGCAGGAAAAGCATAACACCGGGGCTGAGCCCTTATAATCTGAGCATCCCTGGGTCTACCTGCTGCAACCTGGCCTCTACCCATCGCGGTATGTGCTCCACCTCTATGAACCTGACCACCACCTCTGGCACCTCGACCACCACCTCTGGCTGGATGAGGGGATAAGGGTGCACCTGCTGCGGGAACCACGGCACGGGAACCCTGATAGTGGGGTCCACTTGAAGCTCAGGGGCAATATCTGGCAATGTGCCCCGAGCTACCACAACTATAACAAGATCTCTGTTGATGTGGCTGATGATTCGAAAACTGGCCCTGACGACCCTGATAACTACCCTGGTAACTCTGAAGCGGTTGTGCACTAATAGGTGTTGGTGGTGTGCTAACATGAACTTGCGGTGCACGAGGAGATACCTGAAGTGCTGACTGAAATGGTCGGGGTGGATGACCCATACTGAAAGAATCCTTGCCTCTATACGAGGCTCCACCGAATCTACCAAAATGACGGGGTCTCTTGTCAGCTTCCTGACCACCTCCCTACGACAAAATCATCTCAATCCTCCTGGCTATATCGGCCGCATCCTGGAATGAAATATCAGTACTCGACTCCCTGTCCATCTGGAGTCGTATAGGCTGGGCCAATCCCTCAATGAACCTCTGAACTCTCTCTCGATCAGTGGGGAGTATCATCAGTGCATGCCTGGCTAGAGCGATGAACCTGGTCTCGTACTGAGTAACAGACATAGATCCCTGCTGGAGGCGCTCAAACTGCCTCCTAAGATCCTCTCGCTGAGTAATGGGAAGGAACTTCCCCAAAAATACCTCTGTGAACTGAGCCCAAGTCAAATATGCAGACCCAGCTGGTCTGGCTAAACAGTAGTCCCTCAACTAAGTCTTGGATGCGCCGGATAGTCGAAAGGTAGCGAAATCAACTCCATTGGACTCCACTATACCCATGTTCCGAAGAACCTCATGACAACTGTCCAAGTAATGTTCTGGGTTCTCTGACGGTGCACCAGTAAAAGTAGCAGTGAATAACTTGGTGAATCTGTCCAATCTCCACAACGCATCTGCTGACATAACTTCTCCCTCAGCTACAGGTGCTGCAATACCTGGTTGTGCTACTCCGGCTGGCTGAGGTGCCGGAGTCTAAAACTGAGTGGCAACCTGCTCTGGTGTATGAATAATAGGAGTCTGGGTACCTCCCCTAGCCTGAGATCCGGATGGAGTTGTAGGAAGAAGACCGGCATGAGCCACACTCTCCATAAGTCCTACCAGACGGACAAGAGCGTCCTGAAGCACTGGGGTAGCTATGAACCCCTCTGGGACCTGTGCTGGTCCAACTGGGACTGCCGGAACTGGGACCTCCTCGTCAGACTCGACCTGAGGGTCCTTCACTGGGGCTGCTGCTATAGGCTGAACCCTGCCCCGGCCTCGGCCTCTAGCATGGCCTCGTCCTCGACCTCGACCTCGACCCCTCGTAGGAGCTGTAGCAGGAGTGTCGGGCTGCTGAGCGAAACCAAGGGAAGCACGCGTCCTCGCCATCTGCGAGAGAATAGAATAGAAACTCGATCAGTATATAGAATGTATATCGCACGACAGAGAATGAAGAAATGTGGAGTATCCTAAATTAGCAGCCTCTGGGGGATAAATACAGACGTCTCCGTACCGATCCCTCAGACTCTACCAAGGTTGTCCGTGAGTTGTGAGACCTAAGCAACCTAGAGCTCTGATACCAACTTGTCACGACCCGGAAATCCCACCTTCCAGGTCGTGACTGCGTCTAACGTTGAACTCGCTAGACAAGCCAACGTACACAACATTATTACCCTGATAACACAACGTAACAGTATTTAAAACTATTAACCTTCAAACATTTGCTGAAATAACTCGAATTCATTAACGTTCAATCTTTACAGAAAACATCCCACACCATTAACTTTCAAATCTTTGATGAACATCACGAATCACTTCAAAAGTTCTCACGGCAGAAAAGTAATAATATTTCAAAAATGCATAATGAAATGTAAAAAGGCATAACATCGTAAAATCCAAAAACCGGGGTGTCACAACCTTACGAACTATCTAAACTGAGTACTAAATACAAAGTCTGAAAAGAAATATACAATTGTCTTGAAACTAGGAGAAAAAGTAAGACAATGAGGAATCCAAAAGCAGGAGAGACACCAAGGCCAACGAACGTCAGCGGGTATACCTTGAAACTCTGGGTGGACTTAAGGTGACTCCCTCAATGCGGTCCACTGGGTCCGGATGCGTGATCTGCAAAACACTGAGAAGTGCAGTGTAGCATCAGTACAAACGACCCCATGTATTGAGTAAGTGCCGAGCCTAACCTCGGCCGAAGTAGTGACGAGGCTAGACTTGATAATAACGATAACATGTCCTATTCTACAGCAGGTAACGAGGATAATACCAAGCAAGAGATAAGAAACAAATGAGGGATACGGGAGCAGTAAAGGGGAAACAAGTGAGGTGAAGCAGTCTAATTGACAGATAGAAGTACACAAGGGAGGCATCTAATACAATAGCCCACGAAACAAGTATAAATATCAGAAAAGTAAACAATGGCACGGCATCACCCTTCGTGCTTTTACTCTCTTCCTCACAATGTAATATAATCAAATATCATGGCACGGTATCACCCTTCGTGCTTTTACTCTCTTCCTCACAATGCAATGTACTATGTATCATGGCACGACATTAACCTTCGTGCTTATAATCAATAAAAGTCATGGCACGACATTTACCTTCGTGCTTATAATCAATATGAATCATGGCACGGCATCACCCTTCGTGCTTTACACTCTTCCTCACCAAACAATAACAGATAAAATGGCAAGGAGTATAGCATAGTGGAAATAAGCAGTTCAAAACACCCGGCAAGGGGAAAACATCAATTAGTAGCTCAAGAAATGCCCGGCAAGGGTCTCAGCTATAACCAAATACCTCAATCACATACTCGACTCTTATATTATCATTCGTATCAACACTTCTCAAACTCAATACCCAATAATTTCAATCAAGAATAAATTACCAAGTAACGACAATCTCATAATATACTAAACATGGAAGAAGTACTGCAATTTCTATCAAAAATGACTCACGGTNCTAAGACCGCCTTTCCTTTATAATCCGACTCCGAAACAACGTTATCTATGCATAATTAATTCAATGATGTCAATAAAGACTCAATAATATAATCCCATAGCCTAGGTGTTCATTTTCTAGCATTCTTCCGAAAATATCAAAATTCGGCTCCCATAACCCTGTGCGTTCGCACTCCCTTGAGTGCGTTCGCATAGGGTAAAATGCCTGACACCAGAACACTGAATAAAAACACCAGATTTTTCCTATCTTTTTACACCCCGTTAGCTACCCGAAACTCACCCGAGCCCTCGGGTCTCAAAACCAAAAACACACACGACTCCCAAATCATCATACGGACTTGTTCAAGCATTTAAACCACCAAAATATCATCAAAATCATCGAATTAAACCTTAAAACTCATAGAATTTTCTCAAACTTCATAAACTTCTAAATTTTCCATTTTTAATCCGAATCACGTCATCTCAAGTCCGTTTTACACCAAATTTCACAAATAAGTCACATAACATATAATAAACCTGTTCCGGGATCCGGAACCATAATACGGGCCCGGTAACACGGTTTCCACATCAAAGTTCATTTTCAAAAACCTTTATTATTTTCAGAAAACAATTTTTTTTTAAAATTCATTTCTCGGGATTGGGACCTCAGAATTCGATTTTGGGCATACGCCCAAGTCCCATATTTTCCTATGGACCCTCCAGGACCGTCACATCACGGTCTGGGCCCGTTTACTAAAAATGTTGACCAAAGTCAACTTTATTCAATTATTCAATTCAAAGTTCCATTTTTATCAAATTTTCACATAGAAGCTTCCCGGCTACATGCCCGGGCTGCGCACGCATATCGAGATGAGATTAACGGAGGCTTTCGGGGCCTCGGAACATAGATTTAGCTAGAATTACTTAGGATGACCTTTTGGGTCATCACAACAGGATGCAAAACTTGGCATACAAGGAGAGAATTTAAATGAGGAGAAGGAGACTATGCCTTTGTAATATCCCATTCAACAATCAAATGATATACAACAAGGAGACGATTACAATGAAGATTTCAATGGTCTTATATGTTACAATATAATTGTAGGGAAAAAAACTTTCATATAAGTTCCATTTTCCCAAAAGAACTAATGCAACCAACATACGATGTTGTTCTTTTTCAGATCCCACTTGTGGGATTATACTGAGTATGTTGTTATTGTTGTATACAATGTTATTATTTTGTTTCAAATATTGTAGGTGAACCAACCGACTATATCAATGTAGGTGAATCGGACAATGACTCCAAGTCTGGAAAAAGGGCAGTAACACTTGATGATGTTGAGCTTCCAGAGAACTTCTCACAGATTGTTAAGTTCGGAGAGGTAAATGAAGAAGAAACAACCCATGTGCATCAGGGAAGAATAATGGTTCCTGGAAAGCATGTCAGATCCTCCTTTCTCCCTTATTTCAGTTCTGGGGAAGCACTTCTGTTGGACCTCCTACAATTTTCAAAATCAAACATCCATTTACTGGGGTTATTGGAGAAGATGTTGATCCTGATTTATTGAAAAAATTCAATGAGTGATTATATTTAGGTATCGACATGGTCTTAAAGAGGTTAGATTATACAATATTTTCATATTATAGAGTGCCTACAATTTGTGGATTTCAAACAGAAACTTTGCAAGCATTTACGCACAAACACAGAAGTGAAACAAGAACTGAAAGCAAAATTATCAAAGCAATTTTGCAAGCAAAATCCTTATGCGACATAAAAGCTACTTGAACCAGCTAGAAGAACCAGTTCCATATGTTGTCTTTTGAGTCTAGTTGGTAGTAGTAGGTGATTACATATTGTATCTTTCAGTTTTATCTAGAAGCAATTGTAATAGGTACACACTGTTCAAGTTAGAGTTAACTTGAAGTTTGTCGCAATTAGCTAGAGGCTAGTTTGCCAAAACGGGATTAGAGTTAGTCCTCAGGTTTACAAAAGAGTTTATTTTGTAAATGCTGTTTGGCTCATTGACATAGTGAAGAGTTTGGGAAAATCCTACTGGGAAGTATGTCATGGTTTTTTCACCTTTTGAGCCAGGTGTTTTCCACGTAAAATTATTGTGTTCTTTAAATTCTGCAATTACTTTTCCGCAAACTGTAGAAGTTGGAACCCCAAGAAGAACCAGGTTCTTCTATAGAGACTACACTCGAAAATTGGACACCACACAAATCACTCCCCCTCCCCCCCTCCCTTGTGTGATATTGACGTATAAAACATCAACACGGTACACACATAACCTGGCAGAATTTAATGATTAGTTGTAGTATTCTGTTATTTTAGAAATATGTAGATTTGTTGTTTGAAAATTGTAGTTAAATTGTATGAAGCATTGAGAAATAATGAAATCTGTTTTTTTTTTTTTTTTTTTTTTTTTTTTTTTTTTTTTTTTTTTTGCAACACATTGATGTTATTTTATACTATTTGAGGAAGAGAGAAAAGATGGTCTTGCAAACAAAACACGGTTTACAATCATTGTTGTATGTTCAAGACTAGAATCGAATAAATTTATGAGAGATACATTAATGCTCCTTCCGATAAGAAGCTTGTTGTTGTCAAACCCTAGGACATCGTAGCAGAACACATATTGGGGTACCGATTACATGCAAATATTGCATGGGACCAAGTTGATTCTGTGATTATGCCAATAAATACTATGGAGAAATTTCATTGGTTGTTGGTTGTGTTTGACATCATCGATAGGGCTCTATATGTTTATAATTCAATGGTCTCTTCACGAAATCACAAACTAGTTGAATCTGTTGTCGACAAGTTTGCTATTATGATCCCCCTCTACTTGTCATGCATCGGCTTCTATGGCAAGCGTCCAGACACCAACTACAAAACACAAAGGTATATATTTAAAAATGTGTTACTGACCCTCTTGACATTCAGTGGTTGGTCGGTGAGATAACCCAGCAAAAAGAAGGATCATTGTATGTGCTGCTTTCCTCTATCTATTTAACTAATTGTATTTTACATTGAATGCTAAAACTTTTCCCCTACTATTTTCTTCAGTGATTGTGTTGTATACGTGGCGGCATTTGCAGAATATGTCATCATTGAAGAGCTATTGAGAGGAATACCTTTCTGATATTGATCAACACCGTCGAAGCTATGGAGCGCTCTTTTGAGATTATGCTAGGAAAAAGTAACAGATTGGTGCAATTAGTGAAAATGAAGTGACCGGAAGATTACCAAGAAGAAAAGGTGCACCCGTTGTGAACGAGAACACAAGTCCGAAAAAAGAAAATTAGTTTCCCTTTTCAGTAGAAAAATTGTAGTTAAAGTGTTTAGATATAGATGGATTATAGTAAAGTTGCCTTTTGTGTGGTCATTTTGTCCAGAATTCTACTACATAGAATAGAAAACATATGTGCCTTTTTCTTTGGTTGAAAGTTGTTAGTACTTGACCTCGATATTGGTACTATATAATTTCTTTACATCATAACTACAATTATTTTTTCCACTACTATACAAAAATACATAATCTATTCAATCGAGCAGCGTTGTTAGGAAAGGCTGAAAGTAATAAATAAACTCAGTATTTGAACAAAACAACTACAAACCAATTGCATTAAAAGTTGAAAATTTGTTTAGCAAATATTCAGTATATGAGACAATGTTTATTTAAATTAGCAACACATTTACACCAAAATTATAATTCTCCAGAACAAAACAAATACAACTTCATATGTCTTAAAGGACAGATAATCATCAACAGTACTCAGTAAAATAAAAAAGAACTTTAAATTGTATCAATTTTTATTCCCTTTTGGGAGCATTCCTACAATATCTTTCGTTATGCCCTTCTACTCCGCAGTTTCACATGAAACCTTGTACTTTTTTTCATTTACTTCATCATATGGTTTATATCTTTATTTTTTAGGTCTCCTTGGCTTCCTTTTCCCGGTAGGTGGCTTTACAATTTCTTCAGCTATGTTGTGCCATATTCCATTTGCTTTCGTCAGGCAGCGGGTCTTCTTGTATTTCATAAGTCTGCAAAAGGCTCTCCCTCGTTGATGTTTATACGTCAATACCACACAAGAGGGGGGTAATTTGTGTGGTGTCCAATTTTCGAGTGTTGTAGTTATAGAAGGACCAGGTTCTTCTAGGTGTTCCAACTTCTACAGTTTGCGGAATAATAATTGCAGAAATAAAAAAACACAACAATTTTACGTGAAAAACACCTGGCTCAAAAGGTGAAAAACCACGACCTACTTCCCAGTAGGATTTTCCCAAACTCTTCACTAAGTCAATGAGCCAAACAACATTTACAAAATAAATTCTTTTGTAAACCTAAGGACTAACTCTAATCGCCTTGTGGAAAACTAGCCTCTAGCTAATTGCGACAAGCTCCAAGTTAACTCTAAGTTGAATACTCTGTACCTATTACAATTGCTTCTAGATAAAGCTGAAAGATACAATATGTAATCACTTACTACAAACAACTAGACTCAAAAGATAACTGATAGAATTGGTTCTTCGAGCTGGTTCAAGTAGCTTTTGAGTCGCACAAAGATGGACTGCTTGCAAAATTTCTTTGGAAATTTTGATCTCAATTCTTGTTTCACTTCTATGTTTGTGCGCACCGTTCAACAGGAACACTTTGACAATATATAGGATCAGCAGTTGAGACGATGTAATAGAATTCTGATGCAACTCTTCCATGGTGGAAGAGTTTGAGTTGATCTCAACTTCCTAAATCTTCCTCTATCTTGATTCTGTCCTTCCTGAATAAGAAGTCCTTCTCCCTATTAATTTTCAATCTTTTTGATGAGGAGATATCCCCTTAATTCAACGATTGTGTTTTATCTCCTGTGTGTGAACTCTTCTCGTGCCATTCAGTCTGCATGTCTATGTCTTCACTGCTGGACCTGGTTCAACTCTGAGGACATTTGTCATTCTTCAAAACCATTCATTTCTTGATTCAAAGAATTCCCCCTTTTTGATGATGACAAACTCTGTGCTTACACCTGTAGACATTTCAATCCAACATGGACACTTTTTATAGCATTAAGAATTTATCATAGAGAACCAGGTTCATTAGGTTATAAACATCACACATTTCCATTGAGCACATTCTTCCCCCTTTTGGCATCATCGAAAAGTTGCAAAATATTAAAATTACCAAATTTATAATAATTACTCAATCCAACATGGATACTTTTTATAGCATTAAGAATTTATCATAGAGAACCAGGTTCATTAGGTTATAAACATCACACATTTCCATAGAGCACATTCTTCCCCCTTTTGGCATCATCGAAAAGTTGCAAAATATTAAAATTACCAAATTTATAATAATTACTCATGGCCATTGAGGCAACTACAGGTGCAATCATGGATTAATCATCAAAAGAAACCAAAAATGCAAGCTATTAAAGAAACTGAGAAATCACTAAGATCAGAAACAACACAATTCATTGATTTGATAATAGTTCATGCACCGCACACAAAGAGAAATAAAAACATTCACAACTATTATCAAAAAAATAGAAAGAGACAAAACAAATCCCGAACTGGGTCATAGAGGGTTTAGGGATGGCACTAGACACCTAAGGCTGGGAAGGGGTGGAGGTTAGGTTCTTTGCTTGAAGAAGAAAGAGCATCTGTTGAAGAATACCCTCATTCTTCTCCTTTTCATTTGCTAATTCATCTTTGAGTGCACCCCGCTCAACTTCAACCTCTGTAAGGCGGGTCTTCAATCGAAGGATCTCATCATCCTTAACCCCACATTCATGCACAAGCGCCCTAACCTTGCTATTCACATGTATCTTCCTCGATGAACCAGGTTCATCCTCAGGAACATTCACAATATAGTCGCAAGTCAGTAGCGTGTTCTTCCCAAAATGATCCTTGACAATAGCCATTTCATCTTTCTTCACAAGCACCTTGAAGTGAGTAAGCACAGTCGTAAGGATGAATCCATATGGTATAGCATGTGCCTCGGATCCATTCACTACCCTGTCTAATAGTTGAATGATAAAAGAGGGCCAATTAATCTGTTGTCCACTGTCCAGGCAATCCATGAGAGTGAGATCCATGTAATTTGCAATATTCCTTTTCTCTTGCTTGGGAAGGATACACTTGATGACAAACTCAAAGAGCAGTTTATGTTGCGACTTCATCTCACTTTTGAACACAGCCCTAGGTTCCATCTCTTTCTCATTCTCACTGAACCTCCTGGTGATTTGGAGTGCTGAAGGGAGTCCATCCAAGCTTGGCCACCTCTTCCTAGTGTAGTCATCGTATCCCTCAGAGGGAATACCAAGTATCTCTCCCAGCTCCTTGGCATCAAAGGAGATATCAACTCCATGAACCCTAGTGGAAACCCTTCCATCCTTGACCTCCGCATTTGCAATAAATTCCACAATTTCATTTTTGGCTAGTCTGCCATCAAGATGAAGGACCAGGTTCTTCCAACCCTGCACATCCAGAGTATCCACAAGATAAATCATCCTTGATTCTTCAAGATCCCTTAACAACTTCCCTTTCAGAATGGTACGCTTCCCATATTATCAATTTGTCTGTCTCCCCGCCAGACTCCTCTGCTTCTTCACCACTCCACTCAGCATCATCATTAAATTGAACTTTCTTTGATTTTGACGTGGTTTGCTTGGCAACTATTGAAGGTTTGGCAGACACAGAAGCTGACTTCTTGGAAGAAGTCTTGGCCTTCTTTTGTTGGGGTGTCTCAATCTCAACTTGTGCCAGTTGTTCCTCTTGATGGACCAGGTCCATCTCATCTACATCAACAGCCTCAGCAGGCTCACCAACTTTTGCCTTCCCCTTAGCTATTCTTTTTTTCTTACTTTCCCTCAGATCTTTCTGCAACTCCTCTTCACTCTGCCTGATTGCACTTATTGTAGTGCGACCTTTAGGAATTGGAACATCAGCAGATGAAGGGACTTTTCTTTTCTTGCTTGGTACTGGAGTATCTACTTTCTTAGCTTTGGAAGTTCTCTTCTTTTTGGGTTTGTAACTTTCTCCCAATTTGCTCATCAGTTCTGCCAAGGTTTCCTCAATGGATGAACCAGGTTCATCATTTGCATGCTGTAAAGTTTCCAATCCTTCTGAAGCTTCTCCAGAGTTGCTTCCCCCTAAGTCCTTGCCACCTTCCTCAAAAATCACTGGGGCACAAATCGCCAGTGTATCACCTTCTTCCCATGTTCCCCTTTCCGAACTTCTTTCTCCCTCTCTCTCAATTTCAATTCCCTTGTTTTTACCGCCTTTTCTCCTTCTATCAGGAATCTCCACATCTACTATAGACCCAATTAATACGAACCTATTTTCAACAATGACAGGATCAGATCTAATCTGAGATGTTACATGTTCAGGGTCAGGAGAACCAGTTGCTTCCCCCTTATTTGTAGTCTTGAAGGATTCACTGGAATTTTCATAATCTTGGGACTGGCTTGCCTGAAGCTTCGAATTTAATTTTCGAGCAAGAGAGCCAGAAGCTACAGTTTTCCTTGCTAGCATTTTCACTCGTTTTCTTGCGTACTAGAGTAGGGCTTGGTGATACAACATGAGATGTTGGGGGAGAAGGAGTGGGTTCTGGAACGGGGTTGTTTTGAGGAGTGGAAGAACTTGATGGAGATTGGGTGGAAGAACTTTGTTGTGATGGAGAGGTGGAACCAGTATCCTCAAGTGCGATACTGTATTCTGGAGTGGTTGATGAGGATGTAGCAGGAGGTGGTGTGGAAGACATGGTTATGAAATTGTGGAGATTAAAGGACCTTGATCAATTTGATTGAGTAGAATGATGAACTTGTTTCGACAGTTATGCCTTTTTGAAGAAAAGAGAGTGAAGAATTAGAAAGGTAATGATGGGTTTTTAAAGGCGTGGTTAATAAATGTGCAACGGGTGTTATTCTTGGTCAAGTGGGAGTCTAATCGGCTCAGGAGTGTCAGTGATAAGTGACGGTTATGTCTCCCTACAATCTAGGCTAATTAAAATTTGATTGGACTCTTTGAAACGAGTTTATTTTGAGATAAGTACTGACATTTTGAAATAGGCTTAATATGGATAGAGTCCTTCTCATGAGTGACCATAGTTATTTCAATAAGTGTATAGTGATGAGCACGTACCTTTTCAGTCAGATGAACCAACAACAATGAACCAGGTTCATCGTGTTAGAGTCTCTTGTTTTGGCCTCAATTTACAAAAATAGAAAAACATCATTAGCAACCAAAGAGTCATATTAACACATGGAAAGATATGATGGCATTTAAGACATGAAACTGAGCAATGATTATTCTGATTATTTACATATTTCAGAAATTCTAACCAATAATAATTTGTCATCCTCTTTTTGTCATTCTTGTTTTGAACTGGTTCAATTAGGTGATCTTAATCATCCCTAATTCTAACATGTTTCTCTCAAAATGCTCCCTACTTAGTTCTTTAGTAAATATGTCAGCGATTTGTTTGTCAGTAGCACAACATGAGGTTGCAGCCACGTACTCAGCCTCAGCAGTAGACAGCTACTGAGTTCTGTTTCTTGGTGGCCCAATACACAAGGCAAGAGCCCAAAAATATGTGCCATACTTGAGGTGCTCTTCCTGTCTACCAGGAAGCCTGTATAATCTACATCAGCATATCCTACAAGATCAAAATTACTACCTTTAGGATACCAAAGGCATAGGTCAGTGGTGCCTTTCAGATATCTCAGGATTCTCTTCACTGCAGTTAGATGGGACTCCTTGGGATTAGCCTGAAATCTCGCACAAATCCCTACGTTGAAAACAATGTCAATTCTACTGGCAGTAAGATATAATAAAGACCCAATCATCCCTCTGTACAACTTTTGAGGAACAGATGAACCAGGTTCATCTACATCTAATTTTGTGGATGTTGCAATGGGAGTGTCAATTTCTTTTGAGTCTTCCATTTTGAATCTTTTGAGCAACTTTTTCACATATTTTTGTTGATGGATCATAGTTCCATTTGAGTTTTGTTTAATTTGTAGGCCTAAAAAGAAATTAATCTCACCCATCATGCTCATCTCAAATTCACTCCCCATAAGTTTAGCAAATTTCTTACTTAATTTTTCAGAGGTTGCCCCAAATATTATGTCATCTACATATATTTGTTCTACCAGGAGATCCTTACCCTTTTCTTTTAAGAACAAGGTGCTATCAATTTTACCTCTTTTGTAGTCATGTTCTAGCAGGAATTTTGATAGTCGCTCATACCATGCTCTTGGTGCTTGCTTGAGTCCATAAAAAGCCTTGTCGAGTTTGTACACATGGTCAGGTGTCTCCTTGCTTTCAAATCCTTGGGGCTGCTTGAAAAATACTTCCTCTTTTAGGTAGCCATTGAGGAAAGCACTCTTGACATCCATCTGGTGAAGAGTAAATTCCATGTAGGCAGCAAATGCTATGAGGAGCCTAATTGCCTCCAGTCTTGCCACAGGAGCAAAAGTTTCATCATAGTCTATACCCTATTCTTGACTATATCCTTGGACAACCAGTCTAGCCTTGTTTCTTGTAACTGTTCCATCTTCATCAAGTTTGTTTCTGAAGACCCATTTTGTGCCAATCACTGATCTATCTAGTGGTTTGGGTACCAGATGCCAAACTTGATTTATTTCAAATTGATTTAGTTCTTCTTGCATGGAATTTACCCAGTCAGCATCTTGTAAGGCTTCAGCAACATTCTTTGGTTCGATCAAGGATCGGAAGGCATCAAAAGCGCATAAATTTTTCAAGGAAGATCTGGTTTTGATTCCAGATATTAAGTCTGTTATGATGTTCTCAATGGGGTGAGAACTCTGATATCTGTGTGGTTTTAACACCAATTGTTCACAACTTAATGATCCCATAGTTCCTTGTTGCTGTGGAACAGGATCAGGGCCAAGTTCCAATGAGGTTTGATGTTGAGTTCCCCCTGTCAGGTTGCTTAGGGTAGTTGGACCTGGTCCATCACCTGTTCCTTCTTCCTTATTTGCTCCAGTTTGATCATTGTTTCTGACCAGTCCAATCTCCTCATCTTCCTGTTCCTGTCTCTTAGAAATAATGTTAGTTTCATCGAAGACTACACACATAGTTCTTTTATTATACACTTTATAAGCCTTACTATGTGATGAATATCCCAAGAATACTCCCTCATCACTTCTGGGATCAAATTTACCTATGGAGTCCTTGTCATTGTTGTGCACAAAGCACTTGCATCCAAAAGCCCTAAGATAGGATATATTGGGATTTCTCCCTTTAAGTAACTCATAGGGAGTTTTCTCAACAAGTGGTCTGGTCATGCACCTATTTATGACGTAGCATGCAGTGTTCATTGCCTCTTCCCAGAAGCTCTAAGGTAGTTTACTAGAAAGAAGCATGGTTCTAGCCATATCCTCAAGAGTTCTGTTATTCAACAACTCCATTTTGTTGTGGAGTTCTAGGGGCAGAGAAGTTATGATTTATGCCATGTTCATCACAAAATTCAGAAAACTTTGCATTTTCAAATTCAGTGTCATGATCAAATCTTATTTATGCAAGTTGATTTCCTAACTGTTTTTGCACTTTTCTAACAAATGAAGTAAACATATCAAATGCTTCATCTTTAGATGTCAGAAACAAAGTCCAGGTAAACCTGGAGTAGTCATCAACAAGCACCATTACATATTTCTTACCACCTCTACTCAAGGTTCTCATAGGACCGCATAGATCCATATGAACCAGTTCCAACGTCCTGGTGGTACTGATTATTTTATTACTTTTGAACGAGGATCTTACCTGCTTCCCCCTTGCACATGCCTCACAAACTTTGTCTTCCTTGAACTTAATGTTAGGGAGACCTACCACTAGGTCCTTGGAGATTGTTTGTTATGCTGATTTAGACTTGCATGACCAAGTCTTTTGTGCCAATGGAGGGGATCACTGTCCAACACACTTAAACACGTTAGTTCGTTTTCTGATAGTGTGGATAGGTCTATGACATAGATGTTATTCACTCTTTTTCCCTGCAAAACAATCTTGTCAGTAATAAGATTAATCACAAAACATTTGGTGGAAGTGAATGCAACCAGGTTACCTGTGTAACATAATTGTGACACACTGATCAGGATATATTTCAGTCCATCAATCAAGTACACATTCTAAATGGAACGTGTGTCATCTTTAACTACCTTACCAACCCCAATAATTTCACCATTCTTCTCATTTCCAAAGGATACATTTCCTCCTTTGAGGTTTTCAAGTGAAAGGAACTGTTCCTTGTTCCCTGTCATGTGGTTTGAGCAGCCGCTATCCAAGTACCATAGTTGACTGCTTCCTCTCACTTGAACCTACAAAAGAAAATCAAGGGTTAGTCTTAGGGTCCCAAACTAGTTTGGGTCCTTTTCTATGAGATAAAGGATGAATTAAACTTTTTCTGGCCCAATTTGGCAGCCAATTTTTCTTTCGAACAAAACTTTCATTCTTTCGACTGGCCTGCTCTTTTGCATTGCATTCAATCTTGTAATGACCAGTCTTACCAAAGTGTGTGCAAATTTTGTTTTCAGGAAGAGTGAGGTATTTTCTTTTGGGATCCCATTTGGGAAGTTGACTCCCAAAACCAAGTCTTCTTCTGTTGTTACTATGATTTTCTTGAAGCCATATCAAGGCATCAGAGGATTTATTCCATTTGCATGTTCGATCTAATTCATGTTTGACCTTACCAAGTTCTTCTTTTAGTACTCTTATTTGTTCATCTTTATTGTACAACTTATCCTTTAGTTTACCTACATTTTCTTCTAACATGAGTTGAGAGTTATCAGTTGTCTTCTTGCTAGTTCCTAGTTTCAGTTTTAAATTTTTAGATTTTAACTCTAGGACCTTAGTTTCAAGTGGATGAACCTGGTTCTTTAAGGCAGTGTTTTCATTTTCAGATTCACTTACTCTGAGTTCCAGGTTCTTACACTTTGCCTTTAACATTACACAATCCTTAGACAGCTGCTTATTTTCTTTTTATTTCTTCATAATCATCCATGAAATCAAGTAGCAACTTAGAGAGTTTTTCTTTGGATAGGAATTTAATCTTGTTTTTGAGATTGGATATACTTACCTCTGGTTCTTCACATGATTCCTCATCTGATTCACCAATTGCCATAAGTGCTTGTTCCTCTCCATCTTCATCTTCTGATTCTTCGTCTAAGCTTTCTCCCCAAGCAGCAACCATAGCTTTCGTTGTGGTTTTCTTGGGATGGACCAGTTCCTTCTTCCGGTTCCTTCGTTCAGATCTTTCCCTTTTCCATTCCACTTCCCACTGAGGAAAGTTCTTGATGTGATGGTCAGTTTTTCCATATTTGTAGCATCCCTCATTGGTTTGCTTTTCTGGAGCTTTTGCTTTGTTGTAGTTTCCACCTCTTGAGATGCCCTTTTTTCTTATGAGGTAGTTTCTGAATTCCTTGGTGATCATGGCCATCTCATCTTCCTCCAGATCTTCTCCCTCAGTGATTCTTAATGCCAGACTTCTTTCCTTCTTAGGAGCATCCATCTTCATTGTCTGCCTTCTAAGTTCGTAGGCAGTGAGATTTCCAATTAGCTCATCCAACCTGAGGGTTGCCATGTTCTTGGATTCCTGTATAGTTTTGATTGCTTTCCCAAGAGATTGGCAAAACCTTAGTCAAGATTTTCTCAACCTATCTTCTTCAAGGATCACCCTTCCAAGAGACTTGAGTTCATTTGTCAGTGTAGTGAACCTTGTATACATCTCTTGGATGGTTTCTCCTTCCTTCATAGTGAAGTTCTCATATTGGGAATATTGTAGAGTTCCCCTTGACCTTTTCACTTGAGGTGTTCCTTCATGAGCTACTTGCAAGGTATCCCAAATTTCTTTGGCAGTGGTACAACTTTGAATTCTACTATACTCGTCTGGACCAAGTCCACATACTAGCCACTTCTTGGCCTTAGAATTCTTCTCCCATTTTCTTAAGTCTTCAGCAATGGAATCAGCTCTTGTCTTTGGCACGTCTACTCCTTCAGCGGTCTTTTTCATGGTAGCCAAAGGACCATCGGTGACTATGTTCCATAGTTCATATTCTTCCCCAATTAGGTGATCCTTCATCCTGTTCTTCCACCAGGACTAGTATTGGTCGTTAAAGAGTGGTGGCCTAGAAGTTGATTGTCCTTCCCAGTTCCCAGGTGGTGCACTCTTTTTGATCTTTTCCTAAGGTGTTAACCTCTTCAAGGATAACCCGCTCTGATACCACACAAGACGGGGGTGGTTTGTGTGGTGTCCAATTTTCGAGTGCTGTAGTTATAGAAAGACCAGGTTCTTCTAGGTGTTCCAACTTCTACAGTTTGCGGAATAATAATTGCAGAAATAAAAGAACACTGCAATTTTACGTGGAAAATACCTGGCTCAAAAGGTGAAAAAACCACGACCTAATTCCCAGTAGGAGTTTCCCAAACTCTTCACTAAGTCAATGAGCCAAACAACATTTACAAAATAAACTCTTTTGTAAACCTAAGGACTAACTCTAATCTCCTTGTGGCAAACTAGCCTCTAGCTAATTGCGACAAGCTCCAAGTTAACTCTAACTTGAATACTTTGTACCTATTACAATTGCTTCTAGATAATGCTGAAATATACAATATGTAATCACTTAATACAAACAATTAGACTCTAAAGATAATTGATGGAACTGGTTCTTCGAGCTGGTTCAAGTAGCTTTTGAGTCGCACAAAGATGAACTGCTTGCAAAATTTCTTTGGAAATTTTGCTCTCAATTCTTGTTTCACTTCTATGTTTGTGCGCACCGTTCAACATGAACACTTTGACAATATATAGGATCAGCAGTTGAGACAATGTAGTATAATTCTGATGTAACTCTTCCATGGTGGAAGAGTTTGAGTTGATCTCAACTATTTTGATTATGTCCTTCCTGAATAAGAAGTCTTTCACCCTATTAATTTTGAATCTTTTCGATCAGAAGATATCCCCTTAATTCAGTGATTGTGTTTTATCTCCTGTGTGTGAACTCTTCTCGTGCCATTCAGTCTGCATGTCTATGTCTTCACTGATGGACCTGGTTCAACTCTGAGGACATTTGTCATTCTTTAAAACCATTCAGCTTCTTGATTCAACACTCGTGTAATAAGGAGAACAATAGTTTTCATAAGACTCGTTCTTGTGCCTCAAAGCCGCCAAAGCATGTGCACAAGGAAGTTCATCAAGCTAGAATTGTCCACAACTACATCTCTTGTTTTGAAGGCAAACAATGAAGCGCTTCACACCATCTATCACAGTATGGATGTAATATGTTGAAGCCCTCATCTAAAATTTCATTACAAACACACAACAAGTTATCAACAACAAATACAAAACAAAATAACTATAATTTTTCTACAATTAACAGTATATATTTAGTTTGATGGAATCAGTGATCTGATGTTATTGGCTACAACTTACTCTCATCTTCTGCGATAATGTCATGTTGTCCTCCAACTTTTTGTTGTATTTTTTCTCAAGATATGTGAACGTACCCTTTGCATTCAATAACTTTTCATTAGTCCAAGGTTCAAGAGAAGTCCTCATGTACTCTAATAGTTCTACTACAGGAAGCTCTCTGGCATACTTGGTTACCGCATTCAATGACACTACAATGTTTGATGTCATCGTCCATGTTCTTTTCACTGTAGCATAGCATTCATTCATTAAATTCATCAAGCGTTATGATTGTGCCGTGGCAAAGTACAATTCGCTTAACTTTAGATACCCTTATTGAACTTTGACCTTACATTTGTCCAAATATGTCATATGCAAGCATAATGTGGAATGTCGGTATAAACAGTAGATGTTTCCTTCAGGATACTCTCATTCGGGTCCGAAACAACACACATATTTGATTTTTCACCATATGCATGTTTGAATTGCCCAAAAAACTACCTCCATGATGCGTCATTTTCTGAATCAACAACGGTGTATACTAGTGGTAATATGCTACCTATCACACATGTGGGGGGGGGGGGAAATTCAATTTCTGTAATAAAATTTAAAATATAAAAAATAAAATCTCAAAAATAACTTTATAACAATATTTTTACAATTAATCTGCATTACCTATTGCATCCATGCTAGTTATTAGCATGATTCCTCTATATGCCGACTTCAAGAAGGTGACATCAACTACTACAACTAGCTGATCACGCCCAACTATGCCTTATAAAAAGGACTAAGCGGTCGTTGCAAATCTAATCCGGTTTACAAGTCCGTAGTCGAATCCCACAGAGAACTAAGGTTTCGCTATAGTTGTTCACTATCACCAAGAATACAAGCTTGAACAATTCCTAACTTATAGATGTTAATATTCTTGTGTTTAACTAACTAACTAACAAATTAAAATAGTAAATTAACACTAAAGATACTACAGGTTGGAGAAAAGATTAAGGATTCTATAATTTCGCCTAAATATTCTCTACCGATCATGAGCGCTCTGCGTGTTGTAATTATCTCTCGAGTAATTATGATAATTTACTAGACATACTCTCCCGAGTTACGCTAGCTGGCTTTAAT
This sequence comes from Nicotiana undulata, assembly GCA_005239495.1. NCBI lineage: Eukaryota > Viridiplantae > Streptophyta > Magnoliopsida > Solanales > Solanaceae > Nicotiana > Nicotiana undulata. The sequence continues at coordinate 43,235 of ML252964.1, read as the reverse complement.
TACAGCTCACTTAGATCGCACTCAAGGTTTCGTTATCTTTAATCTCACATTTAAACCCTTCGTTATTGATCCCGTCGGGAGTGATGTTGCTCAACAACTACCAAAATATGCATTCTCTACCGAGTAATACACACTAAATAGGCACAGTCAATTGAGAGCTCTTCAACCAACCACAATATAAACATAGTTGAACAAGTAGATAAATCCAACGGCTCAATTATAAAATATAACAAGAATTTATCCTACAAAAGGTTACATCAAAACCCTAGATAACAAATTATCTATTCATAAAAGTATGTAAAAATACAATACTAAAAGTCATAACCAACAATGAAAAATAGGAAGAGGAAGGAAAAACTCGTAGAAGAATTCCCCGCCTTGCTCCTATTGTGTCTATGCCTCCTTAGGTCGAATTTGTGTCCAAAATATATTCAACCTCCTCAAAATACCATTTTTTCATGTATATATACCAAGTAGGGTCGGGACCAAATAATTATACCTTCTCCCACACGAAAAAAGGACTTTTCAGGTCTGGAGTATCGCGGGCACGCTCCAGCCGCGCTAATCAACAAGTATTCTGCCCCATTTGCACGTCAGGTCCGCAGTTGCGGTTTCGACCGCGTTTTTCACCTGTGTTGTTTGGAATTTGGAAAAACGTAAAACATGAAAGTTGTATCCCTTTGAGTTAGATTTCCAACCATATATTATATAGATCAAATGGAGTTCGGAGAAAAAAGTTATGTCTAATTTACTAGACAGTGCGTAATATGCCTACTCGAGTCTTCGTTTGTTCTTAACTATCAAATTTGACCCCCGAACACGATTCCGGATTAATTCCTTGGGCTTTTACTCATACTTCAAAGCTCCAAATAATTTGAATTCATTCCATAACATCTATATATCTCGGAATCACTCCTACAAGGCATAAAACACACAATTAATGCAAAACACTAGCGATTAAAGCTCAAACTTAATTAAAGTGCAGTAAACTAGAGTGTAATAAGTGACTAAAATACGTAATTATAGCCTATCATCGCTATCCTAAAATGCTCCCAACCCTTGATGGACGTACTAAGTGCCACAAATTCATACAAGAAACAGTCATCTTCAGTCATTTGCAATTTCATTACCGACCTCGGATAAATATTCTCCAGAATATACAAATAACTCGGCAAGCGACTGTAGGAATCAGCAAGATGACCTCTCAAATATTCCAAAGCCTTTTCCTTTGCTCTCCAAAATTGCATGTATGTTAAGTTCACACCATGATCCGACAACATGTCAGTTTATATGTCTTTTGGAGTGTATATTGTCTTAGAATCCGCCTATTTTGGCATCACCAAGCTGCCAACTACCATGGCAGTAGGTTTGCGTTGTATGTCTGTGTTGTCTATCAAAGAGCATGTGTGCAAGCTATTGAATTTTTTAACCTTGAACAATGCTGATTCATTTATGTTGGTGGACCTGAAGTGCCACGTACAATTGTCCCCAACACATACGGGACATTTACAGAATAAAAAAATTCAAAAAAAATGTAATGGAAATTGCAGCTACAAAATACGAGGCTATTTATGCACAAAATCTTATCTTAAACAATTTATATACAAAAAAAAACGACTAACTTAAACACAATATGAATTTGACAAACAAAATATTCCGACCTTCTTGCACTAGACCTTTACACTCTAAATTGAAACTTATTCATGACAGAATAGTGCTTCGTTGCACTGAAAATCGTTTGCTTATTTTGGTAAACTTGGCCTACTTCAATTACATTTGGCGTATGTTCTGTATGATGATACTTTCATATTCCACAATTGCCGGAGATGTTTGCATATATATCAACTTTACTATTCTTGATACTTCTCTGATTGTGTTACAATGGTTTGACAATTGTACCATGTTAGTATTACGATAATCAGAAGAACCTGCACTCAATTAAAAGTATAGCAATCTAGACCTCTGTATATTCATTTGTTCAGTATTTGAAAGAATACTTGTAGATACATAACAGTTGAATTATATTTTTTATGTAGTAAAATTGTAGATAATTTGTAGAAAAATTGTAAAATACTTGAAATTGAAAAAACATCAGCACTGGAAAAAAATAGCAAACCTGCAATTGTGCTCGCATTCGGCATACTACATTCCAAATCGAAATCATGCATTGTTATACACACCGGATACATTCCTAAGTTTTTGTTTTCCTTTTTCATCTCAATATATACTCGAACTCCCATATCGCTCCGAATTTCCATTGGAGGACAACGTTTATCGACAATGTATTTGATTTCGATGATTTTTGGGGAAGTATCAATCATTAGATGCTCTGCAATTGCGGAATTCAATTGACTATTGTTTGAATCGTCATTGACTACAATTCCGTCAACATCAAAATCTTTGTATCTCTCAACGCTATCCCACCGGCCATTGTGTTGAAGGACAATCGCTAATTTTGATATAATGTCGCGAAATTCAATTCAATTGTATCTAATTGTTTACAATTATTTTATTCAAACCCTTTGTTTATGGAAACCCATAGGAAACCAGTGAATAGAAGGATGCGATGATACCCAGTGAAAATCTGTGTAATAGAAGGATTCTACTGATATATTGCCTTCCTAATTGGTGTGATGATTCCGTTAGTAAAATCTCTAAGCGATCCTAAAATTTCGCGTGTAAATAAGGAAGGCTATCGCAGAAAGAAATCTTATTTTGTAGCTAAACAGTGTTTAGGTCGAGTAAATTCAAAAATATAGATATTTTTCGTAATATGGTTTCAAATAGTGTATAGAAACAAAAAAAAATCCCATGACTTTATCTTGTGAATTAAAAAGATGAAACCAGATCTCTCCATCAAGCAAACCTTTAACAGAGCCAACGTGAGGGCAACTGCTCTTTTGTTACACCATAAGCCAGGGATAAGATTTACCTTAACTATTTTTGTCATTATTCCAATATACCTCTGCCTTTCTAAGAATCCCCCGTTTAGAAGACTGAAATTAACCATTAGAAAACAAAACAATGACCAACAAAAAAATTAAAAGAATTCTCCTTTGAAGTTCATTTTAACGAGTGTCTCCGTAAATGATGGTTGTGAGTTATAACTAAGGGGTCTTTTGGTAGGATACATTAGATATAATGTTGCATGCATTAGCTTTATGTATTCATAATACCTTGTTTAGTATAGTTTTTGAACTTATGCTGGTCCAAGAGAAGGTGAGGTGGCACATCTCTTAGGCCAGCATTGATATTTATCTTTTTTGTTAATTTTTTGACCTTTTTCTCTTGTATTTCCCTCAAAATATTTGCTGAAAAATGAAGTCACTCTATCACTTAGTGTCTACATTCATTGCTCAGCTAGGGAAAGTCATTTAAGAATATTAAGTCTTTCAGTTTTCCAATTCTTGCATTTTCGCATAATTGTTCGTTTTCACAATTTCAGTTTGTATTAATATTTATAACTCCCATACCTCTCATTTTCATAACATCCAAAATTTAATGTGTTATTTAATGACATGATTATTCCTCTATTTATGTTTATACTAAGTCTGATAGCCAAATGCAGTTCCATGAAATATCATGTTAGCAATATCTTCCATGACATATATTTGCCTGCAAAGTTGTAAAATCAGAAAACCCTCTTGAATCAATTGGTAAATTCTTTTTTGACTGACTTACTTTCTTTCTTTTTTCTTATTTTGCCAGGTTTTACAGTTTCTTCCCCATACATTGAGAAATTTGGCAATTGTCCCTTGGGTGTTTTGACATAGAAATTTGGCAAGAACTAAAAATTATGAAGATAAGCACAATCATAATAGCATGCATATAACTTTGTGCCTTTTTTACAAATGACTTCTATGGTTTCGTATATAGTTTAATTTTGATTATTACCTTTTTTTTAAATTTGTTCTTACTTTGGTCTTGGAGAAAAACACATGTTAGATTAGAAGGCATAGAATTTATGCTCTAAAATCAAAATTATCTAAGTTATTTTTCATGAATGAGGAGCTTAAATGTAGTCCCGATGGATATGGAAATCTTAAAACATTAGGCAACAATTCTATTTATTGTATATTCATAAGTTTATATTATCTTGGCAAAGCTTTCCAATTAATTTGATCTTCCAAGTTTACTTATATTTTTTTAATGTGATTCTTTTATCATGTTGATTAGGAGTGAAGTCTTTGATTTGATCAATGGAATTGGAAGGCACTTCTAGCATTGCTACGAGAAGTAGAAATTTATTTCAAGGGAAACAACTATGCATTGTGCGAATAATTTAATCGAATGATATTGTATTAATATTCTTGGACAATGAAAAAAAAAAGACTTTTTTTCTTCTCTTAATTCTTAAGTAAAAAGAATGAAATTGAACTACATATGATAGAAAACTGTGTGAATCAAATACTATATTGATGATTCACACGATCCACACGCTGGTTCATACAATGCGCCGCCCGCTCTTGTATTTGTAATAACTTGTCTTGAATTTCTTTTCTATAAGTTGAATTAAATAGTTCCAAATCATCTTATACATAATTATAATATTTTAATCAATTACACAAAAGTTAAGGAGTGTGTAAATTAATAATATTTTTGTGAAAAGAGAGAGGAACAATACCATGAATTTCGGAAGCAACAATAGGTCTGGAGCTCTATTGTGAAGCTCAAAATCAACTATAAGACATTAATTATTTTTTTAGGATAAAAAAATTAGCTTTGGAATTGACGATATGGAATGTTTTGGAGCTAATTAGAAAAAATATATTTATAAAGAAATACATACACATAAAAAATTAATTTGTTCTATCTGGCTAAATTTACAATAAGATCATATATTATAATGTAACTTTTTTTCTTTTATAACTGCGCGAAGCGCGGATTAATTTACTAGTTAGTTATACAAGCATTACATATACACAGAGGCGGATCCAGGATTTAAATCTTATGGGTTCAATTTTAAGGCTTTTAACATTGAACCCATTGTATTTTTAAATTTATGGGCTCATATCTACTATTTTTACAATTTTAATGAATTTTTACATACAAATTTTTACTCAGCGTCGAAAGTTATGGATTCAGTTGAACCTGTAGGTTCTATGCTGCATCCGCCACTGCATATACACCCTAGTGGTATACAACTAATGCATGAAAAACCATGGTATTAACAGTTCAATGGGTTTTAATGCATGCATTAGCTTAGTTAGACAAAATTTATCTTTTAAAATTTATGCTTGATAAAAATATGTATTAAATTAACACAAGTTTGAAATAATCCAAGAAAGTGGAAAATAAAATTAAATCCCTAGTAAATAAATAAATATTTAGCATTTTTTTTATAAATAAATATTTAGTTCAATACTACAGTATAGGTAGACAAATCAAATAGGTTTTCTAAAACCTTTTTCTTATAAAAATATTCCTCAACATATATTTCTTTTTAAAAAATAAAGTGATGGACTGGTTAAGAGAATATTTTTGTAAACATACAATTCTTTTAAAAATTGTGCAATGCTTTAATACATCAAACCAAATAATAGATAAGAAATATTTCAGCATAAAAAATGCAAGCATAACTATACCATCATTATTAATACACCATATTCAGCATTATTCTTATACACCCTACGAAATGATCCCAAGTGCTTGTGATTTTGAACTGCTCAATATGTATGTTAAAGTTCTAAGTGATAATATAACGGGCAAAAACATCTACGGGTCGGAACTCGGAAGAGAGACAGAGGGAGTCTATTATTAGCTAGCAGAAAGGTTATTTCTATACTTTGTAGAATTTTGAATGCAGACATCTATATATCCAACGCAAATCAGGTATAAACGTTGTCATTATACTCCATATAAATCTCCCTCAATCAAAAACTTGGTACTGATCCTTCATCACTTGATGCAACCAGCATCATTTATCCTTTTCATAATGGCGCATTTGAGATAGATGCTTCAGCTAATTCCTTTAGAAAAGCAACAACGTCGTCAGGCGTACTGAGCAAATACCGAGCATTTGTACGAGTCCTACCAACTGCACAAGAGAAGTAATTCTCCTTCTTCAGATCCAGCACATTCCATGACACATTTTCAGGTGAGGTCCGACGTCCACCACCATTGGAAGTTTTCTTCTCTGAGTTCGATACAGGCCTATTCCTGTTCTGAGATGATTTTGAGCTAGTTCGGCTAGACGGAACTTTTGGCGCCGATCGCCTTTCCCCTGGTACCTTCAGTGCATCAGAGACCTTACCCCTTGGAATACCAATGCAATCAGAAGGAAGCTCTGGCTCGAAAAAGGTATATACATCCTCATCCTACATTACGAAGACACCAGACAGAAATCAGAATAGTGGCATCTGTATTTCATAAAAAACCCTGGCGTCGTTTGAAGTTTGACTTATAAAACATAAAAGTTAAAAGGATTTGGATGCAACATGATCCTTCTAGTTTTGCTCCATGAATTTTAATTATATTTATACAGATGGAAATAGTGTAGCAATAAAATGGACAGAACAGGGCATACAACAGCATCAAAATTCAAGATGGACACAGAAAACAAGTATACAGTTCCAAATGATCAACCTATGCTACTTTAGTTTTCTTAAGTTTTTACTCTTGGGAGCATTTTGTTCCTTTGTTTTTTCTTTTTTTTTGAAATAATAGTTAATCAAAATCTGGAACTAGTTTAACAGACAGGGAAACTTTGGGTTATAAAATTTGAAGCTCACAGCAATAGCAGTATTAACTTGAAGAAAGGATATTTTGATTGCTTTGAGGAATCTACCTTCCCTAAGAAATGCCCTATGCATAAGACGTAATCAATTGGTGTTGCAATGGCTTTACTATGTACTATCTCCCCCAGTATACGATCAATTGCTGCTCCCTGCATGTGTATATATGGGTGTATGAGAATTGGGAAAAATAATTGTCTCATGAACTAATCAAGCGCTTGAAATGAAATTCAGGGAGCAACTTTCTGGTCATATTATCATAAGAAACAATGTGATCACCTTTGTAACACCAACAGCTCGGACCTCAACGGAGCGGAGTCCTTGTACAACATCAACAGATGCATTTGATATTGGGCCTGTCCAAAGATGCTGCAGCATGTCTCTAGCTTGCAATCTTCCAAATTCAACATCTAAAAGGACATGGAAGACCCCCAACAAATGAAAATTACAAGTTAAAAAGAACCTGAAAAATCTAAAAACAAGAACCACATGACTGAATTTTCTTGAAAGGAAAATAGATGATGAAACTAAGATTACCTGCATACTTGTAGTTCCAAACAAGTGACGTTTCACGTTGTTCAAAGTGAGATCTCGGTGTCCTTTCAGTGAAGTACTCGAAGACGTGCTGGATATAGTCGAAAGAACCAGAAAAGTTAGAGCTGAAAAATCCACTTTCAGAACCTAGCTACACATGCTCATACCTTTACACTATCAACCCAATCCATATTTAGATGCTCTGGCATTGTTGTCATCCATACACCATTTGTAGATCGCAAAAACATTCCATTCTCTGCTGCTAGCCACATGTTGTACTCACTGAAGTTCTGCAAAGGTACAAAATTGGCATGGGGAAACGTAGCGATAGTTGAAGGAATTGAAATTTTGCTAGTTGTAATGCAGTACATCGTCTAAGACATTTCTGTCACTTCCACTGAGGACAACAACTGTTGTCTTTGGGTCGTTGCAGATTGCGGTCAATGGTTCTTTCAATTCGGGATGCAATTTCAGTTCCATCTCTCTAATTTGATCTCCACCTCTTCTTCCAGGCGTATCCACCGATTCTGTCAGCGCAGAATTGAAACCCTGTTTTTGAGGAGCACCGTAATCAAGTCAAGAAATTGTCATTAACTTAGCTAGTTGCTGCATATCAGTACAAAAGAACAGAAAATTAAACTTAAAAACATATAACATCTCATGAAATTTAGGCATTCGACAGAGAAACCCAAAGAGCACTCTAGAGGTAATGCTATACTCCATTCTTCCTCCCGGCTTCCTTTCTATTCTCACCCTCACAAGGCGAAGTACGGGGAAGGGGAAGCTGCATCTATTTTTCTTCACACATATAACCCCTTCCCACAAAGTCTACCACTAACTGGAGATGTTTCCCACCCAGAATCACCGAGGCCCCGATATCATGGTAGTATCCTAGATCCCTTCACTCTTCTATTGCTAATTCTTCACTTCTACAGCCAAAATCATTAGCAGCATATTAGCCACCCCCTTCACCCATAATATGCACACCAAAGCATCACCAACATGACTTGGACTCGAGTGAAAATGTCAAATCCAAAAAAAGTTGGTATACTATCCAAATTAGCATAGGCTTTTGCCACTAACTTGATTCATCGTCTAAAGCCATCTAGGTAGCCTTTCTGCTATATATGAATTCTTCCAGAATCAAACGATTATTATCAATCACAGGAATCATTAGGGAAAACAGCTAACTGTAGCTTCTGGATAAATAATTTCAGCAGATTAAATTTGAAAGAGGGATGACAGGTACCAATATTAGTAGACGATTATTGGACAACAAATAGCGGTCAATTGCATCACTGATGTTAAGTCGGGGTGGAACTTTTCTTATCCTCTGTTGAGCTTCAATAACAGTATCATTTAGTTCACTGTGAAGAAGAGGAAAAGTGGCCGATTAATATGCAAATTTTATCAAAGAGAAGCTCTAGTAAAAGATCCATTTATAATCTCAATTAATAAACATGACAATGCTTAAATTGCACCAACAGTATCTATGCTGAGGAAAGATTAAAACGGCTGATGTTTAATATCGAGAGAAGCCATGCAACAAAACATGGAAATGATCAAGGAAGATACGCAAACTATATAATATGGTGCTTCCAATCATTCTCAAGGTAGGCATACCCTAAATAAGAGTGTGTATATTCTGACATAAGATCCTAGTCAGTTAAACAGGCTGCATAGACCCTAAGAATAGAAGTACAAATCCAAGGTCTAACCTGACCTGTTCCAATCCATGGATCAAATAACTCCAAACTAAAGACAGATAGGAAGAATCAACTTGAGTAAAGAAAGTGCAAATGAGCACTGAAGCATCAGAGCCACAGCCATGAAGTTAAACTCAAGCAAGAACTGACTTCTCCACTATCTTGCTTCTTCAATTCTTCAAGAAGCCTTGTTGCATGGCAATGCGTTTACAGCAAAAGTAGAACAATTAGGGTGGTATTGTATGGTTTTATACTATTATTACTCTCTTTCCGCCAAACAGGTTCTTTACAGGAGTCTGATAAGTGATTAGGCAAAAATCCAGAGTAGCTTTACACTGTTAACGATAATAGGCTATTGCTGAAATGTCTTCTCACCTCACAAAAGTTTCAGCCCATTCTTGAGCAGTATGGGTAGTCACATGCAGAAAGTTATGCCTGTGGCGTTTTTCTCTTTCTTCGGCTGACATATTTAAAGCTTGCCCAATCGACGCAGCGACCTCTGTGATATTCCATGGATTCACCAGAATTGCTCCAGCACCTAAGGACTGTGCAGCACCTGCAAACTACAAATGCACGAGATGAAAGATTAGAAAATTTATCAATTGAAACTATGCACATACAAAGAGAGATGAGACAATTTCAAGGATTTGGACAGCACATTAGTAAAATTTCCTTCAAAATTACTGCAAAACTGAAATGGTAGCTCCATTATTTTGATTTCACAAATTATCTTACTCCATGACAACGTATGATATAGAATACCCAATAGTTACACAATTAGGAAGAGAATAAGCAACATGTCAGTTATGGTTTATTTAGATATCTAACTGAATAGAAAAGGATTAATTTTTTTATTTGGTTGACATACTATGTTGTGTCACATAAAAGCAATCTAAACGAGAAAACACCAAAAACAGAGGCTGTTCAAAGAAGCTGGAGCGCAGCTGTTCAGAAAGAAAATTATGGCCTGTGTCACAGAAACTAGTCAAATCAGATGTTCTATCTGCAAAAGGTCTTACAAAAGATAACCTCCTTGACATTGGAAATGAATAAGACGTAAGAGAACAAAAGATACCATGTATGGAGCATCATATGTGATTCAAGAAGACTGAGGGGCATCAAAATTTTAAAAGGAATTAGATAACTGTAATCTTGCTTTTGTTTACGATAAATGTTAGCCTTGTCAAAATCAAATAGCAAAGAAACACAAAAATGTCCGTCTATGTGGGTTATGCTGCAAAAATCTTTTCATCTCATCTGTTCACAATGCCTGAAAGCATAAAACACTTATGAAGCCAAAAAACTAGTAAATATGGCATTCGAGGAAATAGAATTGCAATTAGATATGTGATTATTACTTCGCTGAGAATAAGGACCCCTTTTTTTGACTCCTGGCAGGCCACAAATTCATAGCTGACAAGGTTCATGCCGTCCCTTAAGGAGGTAACCAGCGCTACATCTGATGAACAAGACATTGCCAAAAGAAGTCAAATACAACAGGAACGGGCATGTAGCTACCACATGGATTTAGCTAATGATGAAAAGACAAATGAAGGTACCTATATATATCATATAATAGTACATCAACTATAACAAAAGCAAGAATGGTATTTGGGACGATGACAATGATAATCTTGCAGTATTATTTATTCTATATGATTATATATTTGCAAACTTTTTGCCATCATGTCAGTAATATATCTTTTTACCATTTTATAGTCTTGAACCATCGGGAATATGACAAGTAGAATATAACTGTATTACTAGTAATGGACTTTTTTTGTTCCCTTCAAGATCACTAAAGCAATAAGGTATATCTGGACTATGGCATGCATATGTTTTCTGAATGTGACCAAGCATACTCGTCCCCTATTCAAATCCTGGAGCACAACTTACGCATTATCTAGTCGATAAGCCATGTTTTAATACATGACTGGTTGCAGTAGCTTACTAGGAACGCGGCACCTCTGTGGTCCATGCTCCAAGTACAATCCGTATAGGAAATAAGTTGGAACAAACAGGTAACTACTGGGGACCTGTGCCTGAAAGACCATTTCATGGCTGGAGCAATAAAATCGTTCTCCCTAGTCCATGCAGGGTAAAACCCATCTATAGATTCATGGTCAAACTTCTGTGTTCATTATAAGCAAATCAACCAATAGAGAAGGAAGTGCAAGATACCCAAAAAGAAAGCAGCATGAAAACAGACTCTTGGACTTCTAGCTGCTGAACACTTTCTGCCTTGGGTGAAAGCAAGATGAGAGTGTGAGGAAAGGAATATGTTGGTTCGGTGCCAGAGGCAGAAAGAACTTCACAGGAGAAAGGCAGAAAGAAAATATATAACCACAATACCTACATGTTCATAGACACAATTCTCCTTCCCATCCCAGACTGAATGCCCACATTTCACTACTACATCAAAACGATTCAACCATTTAGTACGGAAAGGATGAACCGATGAAGTTAAAACAATATGCCAGATCTCAATAATAAAGCCCAGTGAGCAGATCTAAACGTATCTTCAGTGTTTCAGAAGCTTTGAACCAATTCCGGATCGGCAAGTTTGATATCTTTTTTCTAGAAAGTCTAACATGATGCAGACTTCTCTGAGAACATGCAGAGGCCTTTATAAACTATTCCATTGTCAATATCATTTGTAAGGACCATAAGAGTCGTGAAACTACAAGTATTTTAAGCCTGGGGGAGTAATTAGCCTAAATAGCCGGAAGTGGCTTTTAAAGAGAACGAATTACCAAACCTGAAGGGAAACAACCTTATGAAAACTGTGTAGAGATATACCCTTCCCCGTATATGTATTAACAAAGAACTATTTACTAACCAGGAGTACAACCGTACATAAACATCAACTGCTCACCGCTCTTCTCTTCTCATAGTTTAGTTCCAATTCCGGAGACAATCTAATAAACTCGTACCAGGTGAGAGCACAAGCATGTTCTAGTGCTTACATTTAAAGTACAGAAGAAAATGACCAAACATAGATGAGCAGAAACAACACTAATATTACACATTATTATCTCATAGAATAGCATAGCATAGTGCAACTAACAAGTGTGGGGGTTGGGGGTGCAAATGGGGTGTGGAAGCTGCTAATAGAACTAAATGCAAGAAGAAAGGGATTACCAGTAACAGCATATAGTGCACATAATGCATGAAAGTCAAGAGATCGATCCTGCATTGAAAAAACAGTATAACCATATTTCAGCCTTGGTATAAAATTCAGGAACAATGAATTTGGGGAAAAAAGACTAACCAGATGATGAATAGGCACTGCAGTCAAAGTTCCAAATCGGCCATTGATGCGTCCAACAATCTCATGAACCTGACTAGTAAGTTTTTGGTCTGCAAAAAAACAAGGTGAAACCAAGTAAAATATCATACTTAAGCAAGAAGATATATTATGACATACATCAGCATTTATAACCAAGTAAGGCCTCATTTGTTTGCACTTAATGGAGGTCTGAATCTTAATCATTCAGATCTCAGACATTAAGTGCGTTTGTTTTTAAAGTTTGAATCTTATTATTCACATCTTAATCATTAAGTGTGTCTGTTTTTTTTACTTCACAACCACTTAATGGGTCAGAATAGGTTTGTATGAGTAAGATCCATAACAGAGACTTAATTTCATTAAGATGCTATCATCCATAGTCATTATTACGCCATCGCCTACCATTGTCAACTACGTACCACCATGCCACCCACCACCACCATACTCAACCACCATCCTCCATCATAGCCGCCACAATTGTCGACTACCACCACCAACCATCCCTACCACTCCCACCACCATCATTCTCAACGACAACCAACACTCATCCACCTCAACTACCACAGCTGACCACCACATCATCATCAACAACCATAGTTGGCTCTGCCCATCATTATAAACTACCACCACCCACCACCATCTTCCTCAATCACAACTACCACCACCACAATCCACCATTATTAACTATCACCACCCATCAGCACCATCCTCAATCATAATGGATACCACTACCAATCACCACTAGCTACTACTAAACTACCACCATCAACCAAATCTACCACCAACCACCGCTTTTAGTTGGCATTCACAAGCACTACCGTTAGCCATCACCACCAGCAACTGTCATATTTTAAAAGCTATATATTTTAGTGATGGGATATTAGATTAATTAGTATTTGAATTTATGTTTATTAATTTTCAAATAAACGTAAATTTTATACATTCAGATGTTAAAAAACAAACAATTTTAAACATTTAGTATTTAGATCTTAATACACATCTTAACATTCAGATGTGTATCCAGATTCAGATGTCTTAATCTTCATACACATCTTGATATTCAGACGTGTATTCGAATTCAGACGTCTTAATCTTACAGAACCCAAATGAGGCCTAAATCTCATTGAAAATTGACTGTCCTTAAGGTCCAGCTGGGTTCATGAGATATTTAGGTTTTTAAGATTCAGAAAAGGGAAGTTAAGCATTGTCCTAGTTGAAAGCTCACAAGAGAATCTCCCTTATGAGTGGTACTCGAGCTAATTCAAGGAGAATAAGCTAGTCACCAAAGTTCATCAGATTAAAAATGCCATTTTCATGGAAGCATTTCTGGATGCAACAGACAGTATCTCACGGAATCCACTGGAAAATAGGTGAATAAAAAATGTAATAAGCTTTGGTTTGAATCCCATCTTTGTTCCTCTCATGGATGTTCCGTCCAAGTTGAGGACGGTGCTGGATGATTAATGCTCAGAGCTAGCTATCAAGAATTCTAAATTTGTATTGAACTGCTTCAACTTCTTCGAGAAGACTTTACATGTGTAATGTTTTTCCAGTGTCCTAGCATTACACACTGCAATCTTATTCTAAATGAAACCAAAAAGAAACAGATAACCACCTCAACTAGTTTTCTTGCCAAGTTCTTTAATGTAATGAGATCATAATTGGGTGCAAACTATACTGTTATGCAACTTTCTAATTTAAATTTTGTACCTGATGTCTCTGCTGCAACACAAAACTTCATTACAGCTATAGCGTGGAAGGTAAAATGACGTGTTATTCCCTCAACATACAGTTTAACATCAATGAATGTCTAAACCAATATGGAAAGTTCGCACTAGGTTTAAGACAGAAAGAAATGGAAAGTGAAGAAGGAGCGAGAGAGAGAGAGAGACAGAGAGATTTCTCTAATATGTCTATCTTCTACCGGTGCAGCTATCTGAGTCTTTGCTAACAAGCTAGGAGTAATCAAAGATGACACATGGTTCTAAGCACAGATGAATTAGCCAACAGGAGGGGAGGATTACATTCTGCAACTAAATAGATTCATGATGGAATGCCTGTGGCACATGTCTGTTTACTGGGCACTCAAGTTTGGATCATTTTTTTTTTTGGATACATTTAACAATTACCTTAACAACTCCAAAAGCTAGCTAGCCCTCAAGTCCGGATCATTAAGATCATTAACAGGGATCTTTAAATTTTTAGAGCGTCTATATTTGGTAAAGAATCTATGATGCTTTCCCTAGACAAAATTTTTTTAGGCTTTGACCAATAGACTTATGAATCAAAAAACTCCCCTTCCTAAGAACTCTCTGTTCAGATGTAAAAACAGCTGATGATGAACTGGACCAGTATAGTGGAAAGTAAACTTTCCCTACAGGCAGTAATGGCAAATAGGAGAAAAGGAAAAAATAAAATGATTTAAAGAATAAAGAAGAACTCAGAGTGAATGTGCCCAAGAAAATACATTCAGGAACATCTGTTCTTGTTGGCACAGCAATTTGCAGCAAAACCACTTTATCACGCCAGTACGGGTTTTCCTCAAGGAACTTCTCAAATGCTAGGATCTTCTGGGGAATTCCTTTAATCATATCAAGGCGATCAACTCCTAACATCACCTGTAATCAAATCAAATTTAGGGAAAACGAAGCAAGGCAAAAGTTTATAGGACTAATGCATAAACAAATGCAGTAGATAAGGTTATCCTCCTACCTGACTACAGGCAGAAACAGAAAAGTGATATGAGTTTGGTATACATAAAACAAGATAAAAAAATGATTAGGAAGAACACTAGACTGACATAGCTTTGCAACAAAGGGCGAGGAAATTCCTAGCCTTCAGAATATACAGTTTATAGGACTAATGCATAAACAAATGCAGTAGATAAGGTTATCCTCCTACCTGACTACAGGCAGAAACAGAAAAGTGATATGAGTTTGGTATACATAAAACAAGATAAAAAAATGATTAGGAAGAACACTAGACTGACATAGCTTTGCAACAAAGGGCGAGGAAATTCCAGTTAGCTTTCAGAATATTGAAACATACAGTTTATAGGACTAATGCATAAACAAATGCAGTAGATAAGGTTATCCTCCTACCTGACTACAGGCAGAAACAGAAGAAAGTGATATGAGTTTGGTATACATAAAACAAGATAAAAAAATGATTAGGAAGAACACTAGACTGACATAGCTTTGCAACAAAGGGCGAGGAAATTCCAGTTAGCCTTCAGAAAATTGAAACATACATGACTTAGAAGCAAATACATTTCACCTTTTGATGAAAGAAGGAATATGGATTTTGTATAAAACAGAAAAATGGGGAAAGATTTCCAGCCCTAATAAAGCCACATGGAAATTCTAAGAGAGTGTAAAAGCCACATCTTCTTTAAGGCAGCAAAATAACGGAACATAGTTACTCCTGGCAAATGCAAAGAAATCTTTCCTAATCTCTTTTTTTTCTCTCTTTTATTTTTTAATTTCTGTCCAGTTTCAATATTCATATCTATATACGGTTTCAAAATAGGAGAAATTTAGTAAGAAATATCCGACTATCTAAATGGTAAGCATGTCAACTAAAGTAACAGAACGGAAGTATTTACTTATTACGCCTTCAAGATACACCTTCTGGTGCATAGCAAACAGGCAACTTTTTGCTTGAGTAAGCACATGAAAGTACTGTGATGACAGGTAGCCGTAGGACTTGAATCTATGGCGCATGCCTGCCCCTGTTTCATACTACTTTATCTAGCCCCCATTTTATCGAAAGTACACTATTAGCAAAGGGAGACATTACTTCTGTAATCTTTGTAGCGGAGGTACAATTTTCAGGAGACGATGGTAAAATTACCCAAGATGGATCCAGGTCATGACCAAGTCCCCAACTGGCCTAAGCAGTGATAAAAAAAGTGAGTGCTTCATCGCTTTAAGCGAGAAGCGGAGCGGAGCGGAAGGGTCAGTGTTTCTACCATTAAAAGCGACTCTGGTACGAAAAAGCGACCGCTTTTCTGTAAAAAGCGAGAAGCGGTGAAGCGAGGAGAAGCGAGCGAAGCGGACGCTTTTTTAATTAAAATACCCAACAGCCCTATTTAATTAAAAACTTGGTATTCTGTTTTAATTTGGACTCTGTACTTCTTCGACTTCTTCAGCAGCGAGAAACTAGGGTTCCTCTAGGTATGTTTCTGCACTTATTATTTTCATTCTTCTTCTTCTTTTTCTTTTTCTTTTTCTTTTTCTTTCTATTGTCCAAAAAGCGCCGAAATGCTGGCGAATTTTTTGCAGAATAATTCTGCCCAATTTTTCCAGTTTCTGCCCAAAATTTCTGCAATCTTGTAGAAGAATAGGATGCTCCTTTTGTGCTTTAATTGATTCTACTCTTTAGTTTTTTAATTGAAGTATTGAACATTTGCTTACAATTACATGTGTTGTCTATGCAGTATTTATTTATTTTTTTAAATTAAATTCCGCTTCACTTAAAAAAAGCAAGCGCTTCGCTTCTCGCTTCTCGCTTCTCGTAAAATGGGGGTTGTCGCTTTTCCTCGCTTCACGCCCTTCACAACACTGGGCCTAAGGGACTGGGAAGCGGAAATATGATGTTGATGGAATTCAAGGCCAAGATATCACAGTTAAAAATAGACAGTGAAATTGGTGAAAAAAATTCGAAAAGCAAATTGTTCCCCATGTGATGCATATTGCAAATATAAACGTTTGGAATCAGAAAAAACAAAATGATATTTCTTACTTCATGAAAGTGATATCATGCGAAAAAGAAAAACCAGGCCAGATAGAGAGGATACAGAGCGGTAGAGAAATACCTTTCTCCCAGCAAATCTATCTTTTAGTTCTTTAATGTGTTCCTGAACTTGAGGAACTTCAAGTGCTCGAATGAATCGCTCTGAATCTATACCAATGGGGAACTGTATGTACAGAAACAATTTAAAAATTGCTCAGAAGGAAATCAAGTTGATATTACGCAAGGCTAAGTACACAAAATCTTCTAGATGAGGATTAGAGAATTTCTTAATGCAGAAATGTTGTGTGAAAGTGTAGAAAGTTAACTTTAACATACCGCAGCAACACGGGTCAGTCTACCTTGATCTTCTACTCCCTCGGGAGTTCCTTCAAGTCCAAGGATACGAGTACAGGCACTAACGAAATGCCTTGCATAGTCATAGGTATGAAAACTGCAGAGGAAATTTAGCATACTGATCCATTAGAAAGTCAAATAAAAATCCCAAAACATGACTGACTAATCATTCCTAGCTTGAGTAACAATTAGATGATTTTAAATCATCGAACTATGCAAATATAGGTCAAAGCCCTAAAGACTCTCAATACATAGAGGCTAACGGATGAAAAGTCACAGGAGAAAAAGTGGACATCATTTCCTTAACGGACCAGGAAGTCAAAGATGTGCAATGAAGTGGAAGTTAGCGAGTCTCATGATAAAACTAAAACATAGTACCAAGGAAACCCACAGCTGAGCAATATAGTACACACTGATATCTGATGGAAAATCAGGAGGAAGAGCAACTCATGTTAGTCTTCTAGAATTATTGGATAGTCACTATACAGACAGCTAAAAGTTACCGGTGAAACCAGCATATTCTCCTTTTCAGCTTAATTTAAAAGATTATGCTATGATTTGTGAACCAACTTCGCCAGTACACTTTCTTTTACGAATCAACTTGGCCAAAACGCTAGCCGGTTTTGTCATTAACTAGTGGAAATTTATTTATTTATTCACAAAAGAAATATCTGTATATCAGCTTAAACTCTGGAATGAAACTTCAAAGCCTAGTTTAAAATAAAAGAACCTAAACTGGCAGACAGTTTGTTTTGAAAATATAGCCACACAAGTATTGTTTACAGAGGAAATCCATGGATGAGCATTCAATAGAACATCAGGAGGAACAAATAAGAAGCCACTTGGATTACATTCTAAATTTAGCCCAAATACTATCAAGTTTTTAGTAATTAAGTAGTAGGATCTGGTTTTTAAAAAGGGAAAAAGTCACACCGGTTTAAACTTTTATCTGAAGCTTTACAATCCAACAAACTGAAACAATACCCCATATTATACATGGTAACCTCTCACCAAAAAACGGAAAGGACTCTAATAGAAGACATTTGATGCATGGAAGTTCTTGGTACTGCATTCTAAACCAGAAGTGGCAATTCGTATTTAAAACCATAACAGTACAAGTTCATGCAGATAGGAATGGTCACTGGAAATTGAAGCATCAGAATCTCAACACAACTAAATCCAAATATCCTATCAAACAATAATTCAATAAAAGGATCTTCAACTTCAGCATGAATTTCCAAGCATCTAACATAATTGAACTAGCAGCAAACTAATAGCAGATTCATGGAAAACCCATTATTCTCAACATTAATGATGGGGAAACTGCTGCAGATTCGAAATAGCAGAACCAACACACTTTGCTATTAAGGTCTGATGTGAATCTCTTTAGTATAGACTTTTCTTAGTTATACTTTCTTGGCAGAGTGTCTTTCACAATCATGCTAGGTGTTACCAAAGCATATCTTTCATGTCATGCCTAACCAGGTAAAGTTAGTGAGAGGAAGAGATTTCACAGAAATCTAACCACTTGTACCTTATTTCTTTTTACCGGTAATAAGTTATTTCTACTAAACAAAACCCGCAGATGTCGCCTACAATCTTAGAATTCAAGATCCTTGCAATCCACCACATCAACTTTCACTGTCAGTACAGAGAGAATATCACTCTGAGGTTCCAACAACTATTTCCAAAATTACGAAAGTTAAACTAAAACAACAAGTTAGATGATATGCAGGAGAATGAGTTGCTCAGAGGAGAATTTACCCAACCAAATCAGCCGCGAGAACTGCTCGGAGCAGCTCCGATCTAGATGGCAAAGTCCTGTGGATTTCTGAGGATGGAAAGGGTGTGTGTAGAAACCACCCAACTTTCATTTGGCTGTTGTACTCCTTGAGACATTTAGGAAGGAACATGAGATGGTAGTCATGACACCAGACTACATCGCCTTCTTCATAATGTTCAGTCACAACATCGGCAAACATTTGATTCGCTTTCTTATAAGCAGCAAACTGAGACTGGAAACTTCTGGTAGTCGCGAGGCGGTCTTCTTGCGGAAGTCCAAGATAATGGAAAAGAGGCCACAATATGTTGTTGCAATAACCGTTGTAATACTGATGAACAATTTCTTCATCCAGGAACACAGGGATACACCTCTACAAGAACAGTATCAAAAGGGGAAACAAATGCAGGATATAGGTAAAGCATTCTTCCTGGAGAAGAAAAAAAAAAGCAATCTCCAAACTCCTAAATTCAAAAAGGCAATGAAGTGTGGTAAACTGAAATATGGTGGCAAAAACATGAGGAGGACGATGTATTAAAACCTTTTCTGCCAGTGCTTTAGTAAGCGCCCTCTGCCCCGCCTCATCTGGCACGTTCACACCCGCCCAACCAATCCATCTAGCCTCAAACTCCTTCACACCTTCAACAAATTATTTCCACGACAATTAGACCGTCTCTTAGATAATATGAACATCAAACTCCCAAAAAGAGATAATTAGAGTCTAGGTAAAAAATAAGAGTCAAAATGTAAAATCAGAAATGACTGAAAGGAAGCTAGCTTACCAAGAAGAGCACTAACTAGACCTCCACCACTTATCTCCAGAGACCAGGATTCCTCACCCCTTCTTACTGCAGAGACGGGTAACCTATTAGCCACAACCAGGAGTCGTTGTCTGGTGGGCCGTCCATCGGGCCGCTCCCATCCCTCATTATATGCTCGTGCAACTCCTTCTAGGTACTGTTCGACATATGATACTCCTGCATTATCAGCTTCTCCTTGGCGAAAATCATTGTCAGAGAGCTCATTGCCCCTGTTGCTATCAGTAGAATCGCTTGTTTGATGAGAAGTTCTGCTAGTTTTCCTTAGCTCTCTTTCTCTCAATAGCCTCTCCAATCGAGTGGTGGCAACCGTTTGGTTTCCGTTATACTTGTTCCCTGGCATCTGTCTAGAATAAGACCTCCTAGGATGAATTTAATAGAGTTCTGTTGTCCCTGAAAACAAACGTCTTTCATCTTGATTATAACAAATTAAGAGGTAGTGATAGAAGAAACTCCCTCCTGAATGATATAAGAATTTATAAAATTCCACAATCGCCTCAACTACGAACAGTGAAAATGCAATTGCACAGCCAAGGGTAACATATATGAACAGGACACCAGCATTCTTGTTGAATAAACCAATAAAACTACGCTTCAATTCCAAGCTAGTAGGTCGCTATCCATGTTGCTACATTTGGACATGTACCAATCCAATCTTTAAAAATTTGAATAACCAATAATAGACAAAAAACGGACTTATACTAAGGAAGAGATAACAGGGAGAATGGGATCCACAGAATTCTACGGGGGGAAATGGGGTCTACCACTAATAATCTTGGCTGTTTTCTTCCAAGATTTTTAATTAAACACGTTGTACAAATTCATTCGGCATCGCCAGTTCAGTTCAAGAAAACGAGAAAAATCAACCAAAGTGAGCAACGACAAGTGTATATATATAAAGGCGCACAAAAAGTAAAAGAAAGAACGATTGTAATGCTTCAGAACAATTATTAGATTCAACGCGGACACTAGCACAAACACATTGCATGCAGAAAATCAACGCCTGCTATAGATTTGAGAATTCTAACCTTTTGGGCAGCTAATAAAGCCACAAATATTTGTGTGACAGGTAAACAGTCATAACCCAACTTAAAATACCACCAGAGGAGTATCGCGAAAACGGGAAAATAAAATCAAGACTCGGTCAAACCTGAGGGTTCTGGGCTAATTTGATCCAAACGTCAATAACCAGAAAAGCTATAGAATCATGACTCAGAAAGAGCAGGAGTTAGAACCAAGAATTAACCATTTGGTGGATGAATTAAATTGGTAACCGTTGATTAAGATGAAAGAGGGAGAAGTAGAGAATATATAAAGATTTCGGGTGGCAAAGAAGAGAGAATTATCATAGCGAGAGAGGAAGTGGAAGTGGAAGTGGAAGAGCAGACGAATCCTCGTGTAAGCTTTAAAAGGTACATAAAAGCCTTACAGCCATGCAGCTGACACAGAGATTTTATTTTTTGAGATTCGTATTTAAAAAAGCTGGAAAAGGCAGCGCTTACGCAAGAATGCACATTCATGGTAATACCCAGGAACTAATTTTGTTTTAATTAAAAAATTCTCTTTGGAAGCGAACCTAATAAAAATTAATCAGAAGAAATTATAGAGAACCCGAACCCTCTTCTGAAGGGTCTATAGGGGCCACTTGAGTCTTTGAAAGGGTCTATTTTATATTCCTTTTTTTTTAATATCTGCAAAGGAATCTCAAATATGATTTTTCCTTATATAGGCATCTACGACCCCAGGTTAACGTAACGTTGTCCAGCGGAGTCTGAGGCTTTAATTTTCAATTCAATCAAAGTTGTTAAAAATTTAATGCATAAGTTTACTTCTATGCCCTGACAATATTATCTATGGCGAATTACACACTATCAGACTTAATTTTAAATGATACAACAACGGTGAAGAGGTAAAAACTAGGGTATTATCACATTTAGTCCGCGCCATAAACTACTTATATCTAGCAGTCAAAATCCAAACAAAAATCCGATTTTTTAGATTTTTTGCTTGAATTTTGGGATTACGGATTGGATTTTGGATTTAAATTTTAAAATTGGTACTTCAAATTTTTGGATATTCAAAAATCCGCAATTTTTACGCTTTATATTTTGTCCATTATCCATATCCTAATAGTTCAATACCCTACCTATTAGATATTATGAAAAAATATATATTCAATATTAATTATTAAGTTACTGTAAGAATGCTTTCTATTTGGACATGGTTTTACAATTGCTACTTTTTATCGGCCGTCTTAATATTTCTATTGCATTTCCTTGATAATAATTTCATTACTTGAATACTTTATTTGGATGATTGCGGTACGATGAGCATGAGGAACTTTTCAGGCAATTTAGCATGAGTACTTTATTTGGGTATTCAATTTTATAAAAAGAAGAAAAATCTCAACTTATAAATTCAAAATCGAAAATTCAAAATATCCAAACCGATTAATCTGAGACCAAACTTAAAAATTTCGATCCAATCCGAGCTTATTTGGATTGGATTTGGATTGTTATTTTTTCAATTCGAAAATCGAAAATCCAAACTGAAATTTTTATATCCAATCTTAAGTGCCCGAACGCCCACCCCTAGTAAGAACTCTATAAAATTCAAATTTGAAAATATAAAAATAAAATAAATGACCTATTATAAAGTTTAACACTCTATAATAATCTAATTTGGAATATAGAAATAAAATAAATGTCTGTTATAACAAATTAAATGTCTGATAATGTAAAAGACAATGGTGTCATAAGTGGATATAAGTTAAAACCTTAACAAAATGAGCATAACAAATATTCTTTACAAACATTCTATTTTATTGATCATAACAATAAAATGAGCATAACAAATATTCTATTTAACGTTAATAAATTACGTTAATAAAAGCCTTGGGCCTTCTTGGAAATACGAAATGTGTGTGGACGATGTGCTGGAATAAAATAAAAGACTTACTATAACAAATTAAAATATCTGATAATTTAAAAAATCAATTAACATCATAAGTGGAATACAAGTTAAAATATTAAGAGCCCCTTTGATTTGACTTATTTAAGTGTTTTTAAGTCAAAATAGTTTTTAAGTTATTATGTAGTATTTGGATAAAGTAAAAAAGTATTTTTAAACACATATTTTTAAGCTAAAATGATAAAAATAAATTAAAAGCCAAAAGCTAAAATTCTAACATATGGCTTAAAAGTTATTTTGGCTTAAAAGTCACGTAAAATAAGTACATCCAAACGAGCTCTAACAAAGAGAGTAATAAGAAATATTTAAAAAAAAATATATATCATTGATCAATCATAGAAAACATTACCGTTAATAAGCCCTGGGCCTTCTTAGGAAATACGAAGTGTGTGTGGATGATGTGCTGTATATATAGCAGCAGTCACCACAACCAATGAGGATTTAATATTTTGCTTCACGAGGTTGGCGTTCACATCAATCCTAACCAACCGAATCTTTTTCCACAAAACTAACAATAAGAGCAAAAACAAAATCCACAAAGCTTTTCTGATTTCTCTCTATGCAACAGTCCTAGTGGAAAATAAAGTGGAGGGTGGATTGAAATTGAACACAACTTTACAACAATCAAACACATACACACACAGATGTGACATTTCACAGACTATATGGAGTACTAGAATTATTTAAGCAATTTTTGGTGACAAAAACTTGGAAATTTTACCCTGAAATAATGAATTTAAATGTTATTTGTTAAATTCCAAAATCCACATAAGCAAGTAAGACTGAAAATAGTTTTTAAATGTAGTGTACCGATTCTATTCTTTTGAAATTTAACAAGTTCAAATTGAGTGGGCAAGCACAACAGTACATGAGCTCCTGCATTCAAGATGGAGCGGCGGACTACCAATGCACTTTTTACGTCACCTTTTGTGCACTTCAAATTGTGTCCTCAAAATTTATTAGTATCTAATACTCCTAAATCAGACGAAGCAGATCTTTTCTATTTCATGTGGAAGGATATCTGTACTTCGATATATATTGCGTTTAATACACCAGAACTTTTTTACACTATCAAATTAAACAAAAGATATTTATAAAATTATACAGATATTATACAATAAATATTTACAGGTAATTCTTCATAAAAATACCAACAAAGTAGAGTGGTAAGTACTCATTCATCCATAACTAAGACGTCTCGAGTTCGAGCCCGATGGAGTTCATAAAAATAAGATTTATCATTTTGAAAACAAAGTTTAAAAATTCATTTTACAGTCACTGGATATTGGTTAAACTCTTTAAAATATACTAGTATAAATTTAAAATGTTCATCATTTTATTTGAAAATCATGCAAACAGAAAATTCCCGAAACATGATTTCAAAATAACGGCATTAAAAAAGCAAAGCGAACAGCTACGGATTCACATCCTCTTTCGCTATGCCTAGAAAGTGCTTGTTCAACCAGAATTTCAGCGATTTCGTGATCGCGAATTCAAATCCAAATCGTTCAATCGGCCAAATACATGCAACCGCACATACATATACATACAGCACAGATTTCACTTTTCAGAAAGAGATAGCAGAGAGAGAAAACATACCTGAAAGTTGAGCAGCGATGAATGTTTAGATTCTCAAATTGGAAATGTGGCTGAAATTGAAAGAGAGAAAAGATGTTTTGCAGAGCGTATATATAGAGTGGCCACTGACCAGTGCTATAGAGGGAGAGAGGAAGGCAGCTTTCAGGCTAAGAAAGAGAAGGCTCGAGAATAAAAGAGAGGCAAAAAGCAAATGAAAGGAAAAGGCAGCTTTATGTTTTTCTTTTGTTTTAATTGCAATTCACAGCTTCAGTGAAATGTGTACGTGCGCGCGCATAAGAAGAGTTATATTTATACTCAGAATCGCGAAAAGGGGATTTTGCTGGGTTAGATGGGGATATCTCCGCCTTTTATAAATAATGCACTGGGAAGGCGAGACATTGGCCGACTTGGCTTTTTCATTGGAAAAACTACCCTCTATACCTCTATAGCCCTCAAAATTTTAATAGCACATATTTTTTCCCTATTATACGAAATGGCCCTTCGACTCAAAAATATTATATCTAATAATCTGAAATGTCTATTTTATATATTTTTAGTATAGTGACGGTCTATTTTGTTTATTTTTTGCATAGTTACAGTCTATCTTGTATATTTTAAATAAAGTTATATAGTGACAGTCTATTATATATAAATTGTATAGTGGCAGTCTATTTAGTATATTTTATATTCTGACAGTCCATTTGTATAGTGATAGTCTATTGTATATAAATTGTAAAGTGACAGCCTATTTTAATATATTGTTTTGTATGGTTATAGTCTATTTAGTATATACATTGTATAAAATTGTATATAGAGTGTATAGTGCATCTTGTAATATATCCATAACATATCATTAATGTATCCCGAGTGCTTTTATGTATTCAACATGTATACATTGTTATACGATGTATAAATTTTGTATATATAAAGTGTAATGCAGGGTCGACTCGGCGATGCAAGGCGATTTTTGAACAAAACCTCTGATTCATTAGAAGAAGCTCAGTTACGACTCGTCGATATTAAAGAAGTCGTCGGCATACCGGAACAATGCAACAAACGACATAGTTGAAGTACCCAATCGCCCCAAAGGCGGCAACGTATGACGCGAATTGATCTTCTTCCCAACGTCGGTCGTCCGTCACATACTACTCATCGGCGTCGGGATTTATTTTTTTTCAGCAAGCAAGTGGAATCGACATTGTCGTTTGTATAGTCCGACAATTTTTGGAAAAGTAGGGATTAAATCAAATGACAACAATTTGCTCACCACAGTAGTTGTCGGATTCGTCAAAACAATTTGCTCAAAGGAATTTGCTCCCTGGCCTAACATTGAAATTTGGTGGAGAAGACCAATTTAGATTTCATTGAAATTTGTTCAATGAAACCAATTGGTGGAGAAGACCAATTGCTTAAATCCGATTTAGGTTTTACATTTGTCGGATTGTATGGTATGTGGAGAAGACCAATTGGTAAGCGGAGAAGATCAATTTAGGCTAGCCATTATAATTTGTTTGGGGCTATAAATTGTATGGATCAATTCATGGCCAGCGATTGATAATAGTTTTCACCGACGGTCTACAAATGAAATTTGTTCTTTTTCATTTGCTTTTTTGGGCCTTCTGGTTGGGTTTGGCTTCACCGTGCTAGGTGGGGTGGCCTTGTTCGTCAATTGATGAGGAAAATGTCACTTATCCAATGAGGACGTTTTAGTCATTTCGCACTAAGTTAGTTAATTTATTATTTGTCCGTGATCAAGTCGGTTAGGTAGCTAAACTCACTTAATAAATTTACCTCACTTATATATATTTACATGTATACATCATATTTGACTAAGTTTTTTATAATGAAGATTACTCTCTTCTCTCTCTAACTTCTCTCTATCGAACTGTTGTTTCGTCTCTCCTCTTCTTCAGTCTCTTGTTCGTCATTCTCTTATTCTTAATTTCATTTTCTTTACTTCAAATTTGAGCATGGCATCAGAGCAATCAAAGCAAGATAATTCAGCTTTGAATTGATCCAATTCTGCTTCCGCAATTTGAATTCAATTTCTATAATTCTTGTTTGTATCGATGAATTCAAGATCTGTGAAGATGAGTTTAAACAATGAACAATATGCTGGTAATTTGAGTCAAGCAACTGGAACTTCCACTCAACCTGCTGGTGTGGATTACAATTATCCTCTTTTCCTTCATCCCTCATACGTCAGCGGAATACAAATTATTTCCTTTCAACTAATAAATATCGAGAATTATTCAATTTGGTATCGATTTATGGGTGTTGCTCTATTAGGAAGGAACAAATTAGGGATGGTAAATGGATCTTGTAATAAAGAAAACTTTTCTGCCACTGTGTGGAATCATTAGGAAAAGTCAAATGTTATTGTGTTATCTTGGATCATGAATTCTGTTAATAGCAGTCTTCTTGGTGGTATAATGTAAGCGTCTAATGCACATGTTGTTTTTGTATGAGAGGTTTTATAAAGTAGATGAATCAAGAACATTCAATTTGCACAAAAAAATACCTACTTTGTCCAAAGATACTTCATATTTATCTGTGCATTACTCTGAGTTGAAGGATATGTGGGAAGAATTTGAGGCATTAATACCAGTTCCTGGATGTGCGTGCCAAAGATCAAGAGATTTCGTGGTGTATCTGCAAAAATTGAAGGTGTATCAATTTCTAATGGGCCTTAATGAATCATATTCTCAAGCAAGAAGTCAGATTCTCATGAGAAGACCTTTTTCAATTGTCAATCAAGCATATACAATGATCATAAGTGACGAAAGTCAAAAAGTAGTAGCTTCCACCTCTGAGATATTAGGTGCAAATCCAGCAATCACTACAGGAAATTATGATGCATCAATAAACACGAGAAATATGAGAAATCAGAGATATAAGACTATAATATTCGGTGTGAATTCTGTAAACTCAAAGGTCATAGAAAAGAAAACTGTTTCAAAATAGTTGGCTATCCTACTGATTTCAAATTCAAAAATAAAGGAAATACTGGAGCAGGAGGAACAAACGCCTATAATGCTCTTGCAGAAGTAACAAATCACAACCTACAATAAACTTGATGGGCACATATCAACAAGCACGGGCAAAGATACCTAACACCTAGCAGAACTTGGGACAAAATGATAACTCACAATCGAATCAGATACCACAAATATGAGCTCTCGCAAAAGGTCAATTGAACAAATATTGCAAATTTTCAACAAAACTAATACTTGAAGCAATAGTAATACCTCTTCAGCCAATATAGTAGTTATGAGTACTGCTATGTTGGTTTCCAATTATCCCAAAGAATGGATCATTGATACAGGTGTAACCAATCATATGGTGTCTGATATTGCAATGCTAAATCAGAATTCAATTGTTAAGAACACTAATCCTAAGAGGGTATGCCTATCCAATGGTGAAGCATCTTACTCACACTGTAACTAGCTCAATTTCAGCTAGGAGTACACTTCAAATTGTCTTTCATCTCAATTTAAGTTTAATCTAATGTTTGTTTTAAAGATGACTAAAGAGTTAGCATGTACATCTATTTTCTACCCTGATTTTTGTATGTTTCAAGATCTCTTCAATGGAGGTTCAAGGAGATTGTAAAGAAAGAGATGGACTATACATACTACTGAGTCAGTTGGCCAACAAGGACGCGAACTTCAGTTTACTAGTCAAGGAAGTGTTTACTGGTGAAGATATAAGTCTATGGAATAGAAGATTTGGCCATGTGTCTGTAACTGTTCTTAAGAAAATGCTTCAGAATAAAGTTATTTATAGCACAAGTAATAAATAAATGTAATATTTGCCCTTGTGCAAAACAAACCAGATTACCTTTCCCAGCAAGTACTATTTTAAAAGTACTGAATGTTTTGAGCTAGTTCATATGGATATTTGGGGGCCATACAAGATTCCTACGTTTGATGGCAATAAATTTTTCTTGACTATAGTTGATGACTACTCCAGAATGACATGGATCTACTTGTTAAAATTGAAATTTGATGCTTGTCTTGTCATTCAATATTTTTTGAGTTTTGTACAAACACAATTCAACAAAAAAAAAAAAAAAAGCAAATAGAAAGACAATGGCACATAATTTATTACCACTACTTGCAGTGATGTGTTCAAGAAATTAGGAATTATACATCAAAGGACTTGTGTTTATACTCCTCAACAAAATGGAGTAGTTGAAAGAAAACATAGACATATCTTAGAGGTTACTAGAGCTATCAGATTTCACATCAATATTCCCATTAGATTTTGAAGACACCGTGTTCTAATAATTGTGTATATAATCAACAGGTTGCCTTCTTCAGTTGTAGGTGTTTCACCTTATGAAAAATTATACAAAAGGAAGCCTTCGCTGAGTCACCTAAGAATACTAGGGTGCCTATGTTATGCTAAAGTCATACAGGCAACTGAAAAACTTAAACCAAGGTCAAACAGAAATATTAATGGGCTACTCAAAGGTGCAAAAGGGTTATATCTTATATGATTTATCTAGTCTTTCATTCTTTGTAAACAGAGATGTTATTTTCAGGGAAGATGTATTTCCTTTCAAGAAAACTAATGCATCCTCACCTCTTATATTCCTCACTAAACTATCTTAACCTATTTTATATAACATGCAATTAGCAGGTTACAATCAGCTTGTGTATCAACCTCAATCTTCAAATACTGAAGTCTATGATGTAGACCATACGGATACATAAATGTATCTAGTGAACTTTGACATAAAAGAAAGCACAGAGGCAATAAATGCTCCATCTACAACTATGTTTTACTCACATACAAAATATAATATACAACAGACTCAACCTTCACTTGATTTTCCTACTATCTTAGTTGAAACTCAACAGGCTCAACATATAAATATTAATAGAAGATCTGGTAGAGAAAAACATCCTCCTATACGGATGAAAGATTTTGTCTCCTTCAATGTTAACCATGATGTTACCTATCCCATCTCCAAATACAAGTCTTATGAAAATATTTCACCTAAATATCAAGCCAACATTTCTATATTCTCTTCAACAACAGAGTCTACCTCTTATGCAGAAGCTATTAGAGATCCTAGATGGGTCGATGCAATGAAATCAGAAATTGAAGCTCTTGAAAGCAACCATACCTGGGAAGTTATCTCTTTACCAGAAGAAAAAATCCCTATAGGGTGTAAATGAATTTACAAAATCAAGTATAAAGCCACATGAGAAATAGAAAAATTCAAGGCTAATCAAAACGAAGGTATAGATTATCAGTAGACTTTCTCTTCAGTTGTAAAAATGGTGACATTTAGGACTATCCTAGCAATTGTAGCCTCAACAAAAATGGCATGTACACCAAATGGATGTCTATAATGCTTTCTTACAAGGTGATCTCCATCATGAATTTTACATGGATCTTCCACAAGAATTTAACATCCAAGGGGAGTATAAACCAATATGTAGGCTCAAAAAAATCCTTGTATGGCATTAAGCAAGCACTAAGACAACGAAATGCAAAGCTAACAGAAGCCTTACTGATGTTTCAGTTTACTCAAAGTCCATTTGATCATTCCCTATTTGTAAAGAGAATTGACAGTGGAACTATTGTAGTGTTAGTCTGTGTAGATGATATGCTTTTAGCAAGAGACAACCTAAAACTGGTGCAAGACACTAAAGAAGCGCTACAACAATCCTTCAAAATGAAGGACCTAGGGGAACTAAAGTATTTTCTTGAAATTGAATTTGCAAGATCCAAACGATGAATTATGATGCATCAGAGAAAATACTCCTTGGAGATTATATTTGAACTTGGATTAGCAGCTTCTAAACATGTCAGAACACCTATGACACAACCATAAAGCTCACTACAAGAGAGTTTGATGAACACTTCTCTAAAACTAGCCTAGCAGAAGATGAGGTACTAGCAGGCCAAGGCAGCTATCAAAGACTCATAGGTTAACTGATGTACTTAATAATTACTAGGCACGTTATATCCTTCAGTGTCCAGACCCTCACTCCCAGTCTACAACAGCCAAAAAAATCTCACATGGAAGCTGCATTAAGAATTGTTAGATATATAAAGAATCAATCAGGGCAAGGCATCCTATTGTCCAGCAACAACGATGAAACAAGTACAACCTTCTGTGATGCTAGTTGGGCAGCATGTCCACACACCAGAAAACCAGTCACAGGGTATTTGATCAAGGTAGGCAATTCACTAGTATCATAGAAGTCTAAGAAACAAACTGCAATATCCAGAAGTTCTGCTGAAGCAGAATACAGGAGCCTTGCATCTACTGTTGCAGAATTAACATGGTTACTGGGGTGAACGAAGGAGATTGATGTCAAAATTGATTAGCTAGTAACTATTTTTTGTGAAAGCAAAGCAACTATACAAATAGCAGACAACTCGGTCTATCACGAAAGAGCAAAATATATAGATATTGAATGTCATTTCATAAAGAGAAAAGATTCAACAAGGCACGAATCAAAACTAAGTACATTCCTACAAAAGAGCAGCCCACAAATATGCTTACAAAAGGATTGAACAGAGTTCAACATCAGTCTTTGAGCTTCAAGCTAGCGATGTTAGATGTCTTTTTTTTCCCTAGCTTGAGGGGGTGTTGAGGAAAATGTCACTTAACCAATAAGGGCATTTTAGTCATTTCACACTAAGTTAGTTAATTTGTTATTTGCCAGTGATTAAGTCGGTTAGGTAATTAAGCACACTTGGTTTAATTTAGCTCACTTTTGTATACTCACATGTATGCACCATATCAGACTAATTTTTGATAATGACAATAACTCTCTTCTCTCTCTAACTTCTCTCTATCAAACTATTGCTTCTTCTCTCCTCTTCTTCATTCTCTTATTCTTCATGCTCTTATTCTTAATTTCATCGTCTTTACTTCAAATTTGAGCATCAATCAATTGGTTTGGGAGACTGCATTTATTTGCTCTTCTTTTTTTATATATAAATAATGTTAACAAAAAATCTGTACCACTTATTTTACCGAGTTCGAGTTGACCTTGAAATGGAGAACTTCTTGTTTGGGAGTATTTTGCCTCTTATAGTAGATCTATTTGGTGTGAATCTGAATTAGTCTGACTAATAATAATTTGAATAATAACTAGTCTTTATTGGAATATTTTAGTAAATATGTTATTTGACGACAATTTAGTTTTGTTGGATATTATATACAGTGAATGGATATACGTATTATTCAGATAATCTCTAATATCAAAGAATTATAATTTGTTTCAAATTATTCAGTTATTGAATGAAATGGAACGAAGTGAAATTTTTGATATAGGTTACTCCAATTAAATTGTAATTGAGGTATAAATTATTCGTACGAACATGATGTGATCACATTATTGGATTATAATATACAATTGGATTACAAGAACTTAAGCAATTGAAATTTGAAACATGACCTTCTAATCACCTAGTTGTCTCTTGAGAAGGAATTTGTTCTTTTCGGTAATTTTTGAAAAGAAAAAAAAATGAATGACACAGATTACTTAACATGCAGGAAAATGGAACTTTAATAAGGTATTTGCATTTGGAGCTTGTGGCGGGCCCTAATTCACAAAGGTCTCTTGAACCACTTTGGACCTACTTTGATTCTATAGCTTCTAGCCAATGGAGGTCTCTGCTTCAATTGATAGCTGGATCCATTTCTGGTACATGTCTTGTCTAGTTATCTGTGTATTTACGTAATCTAGGATTTTAAAAGTAGGAAAATATTCATAGTTGTTGCAATTTAGTAACAAGTCATCTAGTGACAATTGGATAGTCATTCGTAACACATGGAGGAAGATTAAGGCTCGTATGGGTAGAAATAAGTTATTTCATAATTAATTATTTAAGTATTATTATTTATACCTAGATGGCTGGATTATTATCCCACTCTCTCATACGGATAAAATAACACTACAATCCCAGAATAATTTATCTCGAATGAAAAGGAAAATATCTTATAAATGAAGTATCGTATTTTTGTACGTAGAGGGGCGAAGGTACATAGTGTCAAGGGTGGTCAACGGACAACCCTTCGCCGAAAAATTATACTATGTATAAGGTAAAATATTGTCTGTTATTGATTAAAAATAGATTTTGAACATCCTTGCATAGTCCATTGACAAAGGGTGTTCAAAACATGAACACCCTTATTGAATTTTCTGGCT
Organism: Nicotiana undulata; assembly: GCA_005239495.1. Lineage (NCBI taxonomy): Eukaryota > Viridiplantae > Streptophyta > Magnoliopsida > Solanales > Solanaceae > Nicotiana > Nicotiana undulata. The sequence continues at coordinate 10,558 of ML252964.1, read as the reverse complement.
TCGCCACTGCGCAGAGGAACATGTAAAAGAAAAGGGAAATATGTCACGCGAGGAATTTTCCTAGCTTTCTTAGACCTTGTACAAATGCATGATATTTTTATTGAGTCCTGACTGCGAAGCAATATAATATAATAGTGCAAATGTAGATTACTACTCCCTCCGGTCCAAAATAAATGATTTTCTGGTACTTTTTGTGGTCCAAAATAAGTGATTTTTTTTGTATTTCAAGAATGAATTAATAATTTTTTTCCTGCATTGTCCTTGGAATAAATAGTGTTGGAGTATGTCTTAGGAGTATTTATGTGAGATAGTAAAGGTTAATATGGTCAATTTCATTGCTAATTAATGCTAAAAGGTGAATTTCTTAATCTGCGTGAAAACATGCAAAAAATTATTTATTTTGGACCGGAGGGAGTATATAATAGTATAGACAAGAATTGCCTATATTTTGAGTAAGTATATTAAATCGATGAGGAATCTTAAAGCATGCTAGTTGGTGATGACAAAAAGGGGGAAAGACATGCTTTTTGGCTAATTAGCTTTTGCAAAGAGAACAAATCCATCTTTTATAATAATTTGCATGATACTTGGCATCAACTTAGAAAAGTGATCGAGAAAAAGATATTGACTCACGTGATAGCCAAACACGCAGCATTCTACTAATATGATAATAAAGACATTAACTAATCATTTCAGCTTGATTCGTCAATATTAAATTATCACCCAAAAAATAGTTTACTAGTTGACTTATAACGCTGTCCATTAACATTTTTATGTCATTTTATTCTTTCTGATGGTCCAACATTCGTAGGGGTCTTTTTCTTAATGTCCACATATTCATTAGTGATGTTCGTTTTTTAAGTCAAGTAGAGAATTTTAGGGTTGATTTGGTGAGTTTAACTCAACTCGTTGTTTTTTGCTTAACATATGCAAAAGAAATTCAAAATCTATACGCTTAATAAGATCATACTAATTAATTCTAAAATCAAACGTATGAAAAATATAGAATATATTCATATAACAAGATTACACTGATTAATTCTGAACTGATCAGTTCGGATGAAATTTGTCAATATTAGTTTTTTTCTCTCTCACACACACACACACACACACACATATATATATATATATATAATTAATTAATTAAAGTTGCAATAAATAATTAATATAAGGTCATAAACTTTAAAATATAATAAATTTATCACTAAAACTTTATTACAAAATTAAACTCATAACATTTAAATCATGATTCGTTATCTCTAAAGTTTTGGCCTGAGCAGCGGCGATATTGTTTATTGGAGGGAGTGCAAAGGAAGAGGAAATTTGATTTTGGCTTTTAGGATAAGAAATGTACGAAACAAGAAGCATTAATTTAGGAGTACTATGGACATATACAATGAGCCAAACAAGAACGTAATGATTAATTTGGTGACAAAGGGAAGTTTGGTCCGTGCCATGCAGTAATATGATTACACGACAAATTGGTTCCCTGTAATTGTACAGAGTTGCTTTGATTAGAGAATTCTATACAAAAGCATGCAACTTTCAGCATTTTTCTGTCTTCATGCAACTTAATTACATCATTTTTCTTAGTCTTTGCCCACTTATTCAAAATAAACAATCTTGTCCAACCCAAACTTGACCGTTTGTCAAAGATGGCGATGCTAGTCTTTAACAAACCCTTTATTTGTCTTGGAACGTGGAAATCTCCTTCAGTTGGAAGTTGGAATTCACAAGTCTTGTTTATGTGTCCTTTTTTTGTCCATATGCAATACATTTGCCCCTCTTTGTCTTGGCACTTAAGTGTGAGGTTTGAACCAAAGGTCATCCCTCTTACTTTTTCTTCCTCCATTGGCCACTGACTTGGGCCCCCACCCTAAAGGGAAAAAAAAGAAAAATTAATCTGAATAGATACTCACCCAATCGTTTAAACTATAGACATAGGCGAATTCAGGATTTAAACCTTATGGGTTCAACTCTTAAAGTTTTTAGCGTTGAACCCATTATATTTCTAAAGCTATAGGTTCATATATACTATTTTTGTAATTTTAATAAATTTTTATATATAAACTTTTACTCTGTGTTAAAAGTTATGGGTTCAGTTGAACCCGTTGGTGATACACTATATCTGCCCCTGACTAAAAATAGTTTGTGGATATATAATATGTTTATAACCATATATGATCAATGTATACCAACTTGACAAAATAAAATTCAGGAGGCTACTAGCGTAAATATCCAAAGAAAAAATAGGAAAATAAAAATAATCAACTGGACAAACAATTAATATAGTAGTATATATTCGTCGTTTCACAAGTGTAAGTGGATGAGGGGATGTCCCTTTCAAAAATCCAAGGGAAGCAAAAAATACGGAAAAGGGAGTTAGGCAATGATGGGAAATTGGAATTGATTTTTGTGGAGAGAATAATGTGAATGGCGAGGAGACTATGTGCTCGATTATGCTTGGCTTTATCAAGCACAAAAGCACAAAGAATACAAAGACAGGATTATATATTAGTCTTTCGGCTCTTCTGGATTTTATCTAAATTTCACGTACACATAATTGAAATAATTGTTTCCTTACCAAAGATTCGTAATCTTTTGATTGTTACCTCTGGGCTCTGACCAAGATAATTCACCCTGTTGCTCTCCATTTTACCTCCAAACAGAGTTAAAAGTCATTCAGAGTTCCTGCAGGCTTATATATAAGTTCTAATTAACTAATCAACAACTCTATTGACTAACTTGGAAAAACTTTCTTGCTGTTGCTCAAGGAACTTGCCTACAATTTTTGTTGGGTCCAAATTATTCGGACATGATCCAGGCCCAAGTGAAGTAATCGATGACCCAAGAGAAAGAGGCCCGACTCAGTTTAATTTTATTTTTGTAAAAAATTCAGGTGATTGGCAGGGAATGACCCTTTAAGGCTAGTGGCGGATCCAGAATTACTAGTATCTATGAACGTGTGTTTGCACGTTAGTAATGACACGTGATGATTTAAACATTTATTTATATGAAAGAACAATAAAATTTAATTAATAAGAGAAATTTTATGTATAATAATATAACAATCATCTAAATAACGAAAAATATTATTACATTAGCATAATACATGTATTTAAAATAAAAGGACATCATCAAAGCTTACACAAATGATCAATTTTTCCATGTTAGTTAGATAATTATATATTATAGTTTAAAAGTATTTAATGTGATGATATCTTAACGAACACTTCTGTGTGGACAATATTTTTGTGTGTATGTTTCCTCCTAATGCGTTGGTTGCTTGGCCTTAACCAGAACTCTTGTTGTCGATCTTGGTATTCCTCTTGAAAGTGCATCATATAGTTGTTCATGCAAGAAACCATATTGCGGTAAATATAGTCCAATATTTAGATGTTTGTCCTTGTGCTTTATTTATTATATTTTCAAAACATAAACATACTAAAAATTATTTTCTCACAAATTTAAAAGGATATTCCTTAGTTTCGGAAGACCAAAGTTGAATTCAGGGATAATAATATACTTAGAACCACATTAACCAATATCATAATTTTTGCATGTATGACATAATTGTCAAAACTTATGTATACCATTTGTGTGTTATTACATAAGATATTCGGCGTATCTAAGTTTTTCAGTAGCATGGCGAGTATATTTTTCTTCAAAATTAACCTATATACAATGAAAGATCAATTTTAACTTAGTCTATTATATATACGGTGACACTAACATACATAAGAAATAAGAAACTTGACAACAAATATGTATGGTAGGAGGTCATTTGGTATTAAAGTATTTAAGTATTCTTCTTGGTATTTATTATTGGTATCATTTTCTACTGAGTCAAAAACTAAAAAAACTTTTTATTTTTACTATAAAATTTTACAATCAATCTTTTAATCAGTTGATCAACGTATTCAGTTCTGCTAGCTAAGATATCTTTTTAATTCTATCATGCGATTTGCACAAATTGCGTTTTGATCTAATGATAGAAATATTTCTCTTATTAAATGCACTACTATTACCATTAGGATTGATAACCAAGTGTTCAAGAAGAACCAAATCATCTTTTATTGGGTGCTCTTCTTCGTTTCTCACACGAAGCACGAAGGCACTGAATACTAGATGTGTTCTTACTTTATATTTCTTGTCAGTTCAATCTTTTTCGTTTGAGGCGAGAAGTATAACAGTGGCAAGCTAGCTTTTATAGTCTCTGCTTTTGTCGACTTTCGAACTACTGGTAGTACTTGACAGAAATCACCTCTCAGACCATTACTATTTCACGAAATGGTTCATTAATATCCAATATATCTCTAGAACTCCGGGCAATTATTTCGATCTTTAACACTTAAACATAAGTGCTTCTTCCCATATTATCAATTTTGCTTTTCTTATAAATTTAGCACAATTGCTCTGCTTTGATATATTTGTGAGGGTTATTTAAGTTGTTTGAATATGTATATCAAATCTAAAGTGGGTGGCCTCACAATAAAATTATTGTTGGTAAACCACTTGCTATTATTGCTAACAGTGTCATTCCTCTTGATATGATATCTGCAAGTAATGTATGACATAGAAATATTATTTCGATTTCGCCAGAGGCATCTAAAAAGAATAATCTCGTTATACCAGAGTCGACTCTTTATAATATAGTCTTAAAAGCTTGTTCTTGTTTAGAATTTAGCTTTGATTGTGCTTCCTAAGACACTTGCATCGCATTTTGATTCTTAATTAATATATTAACTTTTTTATTTTGTGTTCTAACACTCTCTTTTTTTAGAATAAACTTATGTACATTAAGATTTTTTTAACTTGAATAAGAAGTTTACTCATACGGTGAATCTAAAAAAAAGATTGAATTAGATTCTCTTGCTAAATAATTAATTAAAAAGATTTAATTATTTGGTTTTAACATAAAAAATAATTTATTCTATGTTGATTCAGATCTTAATATTAGTTCATCTCTTGTTCTGAATATTTAATCTTAATTATAATTTTATCCACCATAATTTTTTTTAAAAGTAAATGATTGATATGACATTTCACTTTTAGAATTTTATGTTTGTAGAATCATTAGTGCTATTGACTCTCACCGACCATCTTTTTTTCTCTCCTTCTCACACATTTATAATCTTAAATGTTTTCTTAGTTATTGTTTATGATTGGGTATTTTTCAATATTATACGAAAAACTGATAAAAAAGTATTATTTGAGTAGGAAAATAGTTCAAATATAATATAAAAATATATAATCGTGGGCGTATTTTTTTTCTCAATTTCAACTCTGCAGTCCATTTCAAAGAGTAAATGATTGATATGACATTTCACTTTTAGATCTTTATGTTTGTAGAATCATTAGTGATGTTGACTCTTACCTACCATCTTTTTTTTTCTCTTTCTCACATATTTTTAATCTTAAATGTTTCTTAGTTATTGTTTATAATTGGGTATTTTTCAATATTATACAAAAAATTGATTAATAAAATATTATTTGAGTAGGAAAATAGTTCAAATATAATATAAAAATATATAATCGTGGGCGTATTTTTTCTTCTTCTCAATTTCAACTCTTTATGCAGTTCATTTAATATTACTTTTTTTCCCTTCATATTGGACATTATGGAGTGGCAATGTATTGCCAATACGGAGGATTCTTATAAAATTGATTTTGATAAATCTTCCTACATAATAAGAATCTAATAGACAAAATTTTATTAATTTTAAAATAATAAATATTAAAAATTAGCATAGAAGATATTGTAGTCCAAAAAATAGATTATTGCAGTTATGTCTTTCTCTATGAGTTCTTCTGTTTAATATTTTAGGGATATTTTGATATATTAATATTGTATTTATATTTTTATAGTAATATTCTCTCATTTTTCTAAATGGGTTTGGAATTTGGACAATATAATACATTCTCAAATTAAATTAGTAATAGGACATTATAATACGTTTTCACATTAAATTAGTTATAAGAATTTTTAAGAAATATATCCATAAAGTAATAGGATTACATGACTAAAGATATTTACTTGTTCAATTTTATATGAATTAGACAACCCGAATGTAATTATACTAGTATGATTTCTAAAGGTAATCATGTAGGATTCCTAACGTATAGTATTATGTCCTAAAACTAATAGGACTATAAGACTAATATCCAGTTATGACCTTTTATTATGAGTTATACGCTTAATATTATAAGGTTATTTTTTTAAACTCACATTGTATTCATGTTTTTAAAATAATATAGATTATATATGCATAGATAAAACAATGTGACCAAAGTCAATGAATGGTGAAGCACCTTTACCTCCAAGTAGAGGTGTACATGGTGTCGCGCCCCCTTTTTCCTATCGCACGGGTTAGGTATGGAGAGATCGAGTTCTATGACATTCAGGACAACTCCTTAAAAGAAAGGGTTTAAGGAAGAGTCGCCACCTAACGATTTTTATGGTGCGTTAGGGCACCTAGAGTTGATAACTCATGAACTAGTTTGCATTACCAGAGATTAGGTAAGGACTTGAAATTATCCCAAGGGGAAGGTGTTAGGAACCCCTCAAGATCCACAACTGTGTGTCCCAGCCAAGAAGTTTTGTGAATTTGGACGGTGAACAAATAGCAAGTAAGGTTCATATAAGAGGGGATCAAACAAGCATGAAAATCGTTAAAAGTTTTGGAGAAAGCATTAGAATAAACATTTGAAAAGAACTGTCCTAGGTTTAAAGTAATACGGATCACATCAATGCAATACCCGGTATGTCACACCTCGAAGAGGCGGCTACACGTGGTATTAGCGCACCGGTCATCATATCCGTTTTCTACCCTTCCCACCCCGTAAAGGTTATTTAAAGCGCGCGCGTCGGTCACGAATGCTTATTGCGTGCTATTACCCGTCCCATCCTATAAGTCCTGGAGGGTATTTAGGACTACTAATCCTACAAGGTGAGTACTAGGCTGAATTCCTAGGTTTAAGAGGATAAAATACTAAGCGACATACATAACAAATAGGACTACAAATAAGGGAACAAGTAAAGACAAACAAAGGCTCACAGATCCCTCCACAAGTAAGCACGTAGGTAGCACGTCTCAAACACATTTAAGATCTCAAAGATGGGAGTTTAAAAACAGGAATGCTGAAGTTGAAACAGTAAGTTTCAAAAGGATATATTTTAGAAAATTAGCAGTGAAAGCAGAAGGTTCAATATTGAATAATAAAAAAGATGATTGAGTTTCAGAAACGCAGCAGCTTGAGCAGTTAGAAGTATACAATAATTTTAAAATTTTCCAGTAAAAGGAAAGATAGCTTTCAGAAAACCAGTAGTCGAGACAGGAATGTTTTTATTTTGAAATTCAGTAATCCAAAAAATGAGTGTGAGAATCCAGTGTTCATAAGACCTTAATAAATCGCTCTTTAGAAAATAGTTCAACAAGTATTCAGAGATAGAATGACTTTTGCAGGATGAAGTAACTTTGAAACCTAATAGTTGGAAGACATAATGGAACAGGAATCAGGAAATCAGTAATGAGAAGTAAAATGCACAACTTCAAAATTATTTTAAAACAGAGCAGGAGTTTTTGGTAAAAGTAGAGTGAGCTTCAGAGAGGCAAAATAAGAGTGGGAGCAACAGAGTTCAAAAATGTTTAAAGGGGGGCTGGTCAGTTTTAACGATAGCAAACAAAGCACAATCGATTTGATTTTTATACATGTTAGGCCTATGGTTTGCCTAGACGTTGTACACATTGCCTACTTATTTTGAAGGGTGAACACACATGTTTGATTCTGATTTGACACGCATGATAGTATACTTGCAGAAGCGTTTTAAACCACTTAGCCATATTTTAACAAGGTTATTAGATTAACATGCTAATTAGGCGTTCAACTACTGTAATTCGAACAGATAAGAAGTCCTAAGGACACGATATCTAATGCACATAGGGGTACCCTAAGAACATGGTTTCTAGATGAAAAGTGCAGTGGTAATGCTTTATGACCGTTTATTAACTTGTTATTAACTGTGATCATGGTTACGAAATGAGTATAATAACATGCTGAAAGTATAGGACCTAAAGCAGGATTTCTAATGCATGAGATGCATGTCCTAGGCAGGTTATCTATTGCACATGTAGATAAATAAACCCTATAAGCATGTTTCTACCCATTAGTAAGCTAAGCATGCATATCCCCCATATTCACTATCCAGCCCCAATTATTCGTTTACAAATTATTACAAACCAATAATAAATGAATTACAGTAATGAAAAAGGAAAATAAGAAGTTATTCTATAGGGAGCCTTCAATCGACCCAATCTCCCAGCCTCACTCCTTTCAAGTTTCACAGCCTTAGTGGCCTGGGTGCGGCAAAGCTCCCAAAGGGCCAAATGGATCCCTGGCCAATACCAGCACCCAAGAAAATTGTCAAGATTTTAACAAAGTGCAGTGTGGAATTACCAACCTTGTGTGTCAAAGTTCAATGAGTACTCAGGGGTACTCAAGGCAATGCTCACACGAAGGGGGTAGGGCCTAATTTCTAAGAGTAGTGTGAAGTGCTTATAGTTTAAAAAGTGTTGAGTTCTGAAACAGCAGTTTTGAAAAATGACTTCAAAGAACAATGTAAGAATTTCACAAAAGAGAAATAGTTTGCAAAAGAGAAAGAAACATGCCAATCACAACCCAGCAAAGGTGTGGGGTTCAAACTCAACAGGGGAAAGGGAGTTGGGGACAAGTAATTCATATGTTAACAATAGAATAGAATTACAGATTCACATAGTTACCACATAGTTGTCACAAAGCAATCATAGGTTGACAGGATCAGAAGTATATAACATCTAGAAATGTGATGACCCAAACGGTCATCCTAAGTAATTTTAGCTATATCTGTGTTCCGAGACTCCGAAAGCCTCCGTTGATCTCATCTCGATATGCGTGCGCAGCCAGGGCGTGTAGCCGGGAAGTCTTTATATTGAAATTGGATGAAAAATATAATTTATGATAATTAAATGAATAAAGTTGACTTTGGTCAACATTTTTGGTAAACGGACCCGGACCCTGATGTAACGGTCCCGGAGGGTCCATAGGAAAATATGGGACTTGGGCGTATTCTCGGAATCGAATTCCGAGGTCCCAAGCCCGAGAAATGAATTTTTTTAAAGGAAATTGTTTTCTGGAAATAATAAAGGAATTTGAAAATGAATTATTAAGTGAAAACCGTGTTACCGGACCCGCATTAAGGTTTCGGAGCCCGGAACAGGTTTATTATATGTTATTTGTCTTATCTGTGAAATTTGGTGTGAAACGGACTTGAAACGACGTGATTCGGATTAAAAATGGGAAATTGAGAAGTTTATGAAGTTTGGGGAAATTCTAAGAGTTTTGAGGTTTGATTCGATGTTCTTGATGATATTTTGGTGATTTAAAAGTTTGAATAAGTTCGTAAGATGTTTTGGGAGTCGTGTGTGTTTTTGGTTTTGAGCCCCGAGGGCTCGGGTGAGTTTCGAGTAGCTAACGGGGTGTGAAAACATGAAAAAAATCTGGTGTTTTTGAGTTTTCTGGTTTATGGTAGCTTAGTCTATGCGATCGCATAGGTTGAGATGTGATCGCATAGAGTTGAGAGTGGGGGAGGGGTCTGATGCCTTATGCGATTGCATTGGTGGGGCTGTGATCGCAGTGTAGGGGATCCTGATGCTCCGCGATCGCATTCTTCTCTCCGCGATCGCAGAGAGTGCAGTACAGCTTCTCCGCGATCGCAGAGAGTGAAATCCAGCTACCTCCGCGATCGCAATCCCTTGTCCGCGATCGCACTGAACATTTTCGCCCAGTTATTTTAAAAGCTCCAAAACAGAATATCATTACGGGATTTCTTATTTTTGCACTCTTCTCTTATTCTCCAAACCCCATTGGCGACCCCCAAGCTATTATACCTTCATAACCACTTGGGTAAGTGAATTTATGTGATGACCCAAAAGGTCATCTTACATAATGTAAGCTGTATCTGTGTTCCGAGGCTCCGAGAGCCTCCATTAGTCTTACATCGTTATGCGTGCGCAACCCGGACGTGTATCCGGGAAGCTATTATGTGAAAAGTTGATGAAAATGAGTTTTGATAATTAATGAATGAATATAGTTGACTTTGGTCAACATTTTTGGTAAATGGACCCGGACCCGTGATTCGACGGTCCCGGAGGGTCCGTAGGAAAATATGGGACTTGGGCATATGCTCGGAATTGAATTCCGAGGTCCCAAGCCCGAGAAAGAATTTTTTAAGAAAATTGTTTTCTGAAAAATTTAAAGGATTTTGAAAATGAATAATTATGTGAAAACCGTGTTGCCGGGCCCGTATTANGCCCGGAACAGGTTTATTATATGTTATGTGACTTATCTGTGAAATTTGGTGTAAAACGGACTTGAAATGACGTGATTCGGATTAAAAATGGGAAATTTAGAAGTTTATGAAGTTTAAGAAATTTCTAAAAGTTTTGATGTTTAATTACGTATTTTTAATGATATTTTGATGATTTAAAAGCTTGAACAAGTCCGTAGGATGTATTGGGAG
>ML252962.1:109977-123299 GCA_005239495.1 Nicotiana undulata | reverse complement strand
CGGCCCTAGAGCCTCAAGACACCATCCTCGCCTAAAGTAACCTCCTTGGCCCTGCCTTGGACCACTGCATCCCGAAGCTCTGCAAGGCATGGATCATCAAACTGTCGAGCCTTAATCTCCCCCAACAATGAAGACTGAGCAACTACATGAGCCAAAACTCTATGAGGCTCTGAAAAATCCAATCTCACAAGGCGATTGGCCAAGGACTGAATGTCCAAGGCTAAAGGTTTCTCCTCAGCTGTAATATAGGCCAAGCTACCCATACTCGTTGCCCTCCTGCTCAAAGAATCTGCTACCACATTTGCCTTGCCCGGGTGATATAAAATAGTGAGATCATAATCTATTAACAACTCGAGCCATCTCCGCTGCCTCAAGCTAAGGTCCCTCTTCTTAAGCAAGTACATCAGGTTGCGGTGGTCAGTGTAGACCTCACAAGATACACCCATATAGATAATGCCGCCATATCTTCAAAGCATGAACAATTGCCGCCAACTCCAAGTCGTGCACAGGGTAATTCTTTTTATGAACCTTCAGCTATCGCGAAGCATAAGCAATAACCCTGCCATCCTGCATCAGCACACACCCCAACCCGATGCGTGAAGCATCGCAATACACAGTATACATCCCAGAACCGGAAGGCAATGACAGAATTGGTGCCAAGGTCAAAGCTGACTTGAACTTCTGAAATCTCGCCTCACACTCGTCGGACCACTGAAACGGGGCATTCTTCTGAGTAAATCTTGTCAGTGGGGCTGCAATAGAGGAGAACCCCTCCACGAATCGGCGATAATAGCCTGCTAGGCCCAAGAAACTCCTGATCTCTGTAGCTGAAGTAGGATGCGGCCAACTCTGAACCGCCTCAATCTTCTGAGGATCAACCTTGATACCTTCTCTGGATACCACATGCCCCAAAAATTCCACGGAATCTAACTAGAACTCGCACTTGGAGAACTTAACATACAGCTTATGTTCCCGCAAGGTCTGGAGCACAACTCTCAAGTGCTGCTCATGCTCACCCAGGCTCCGCGAATAAATCAAGACGTCATCAATGAAGACTATGATGAAGGAATCAATATACGGTCGGAATACCCTATTCATCAAGTCCATGAATGCTGCTGGGGCATTAGTTAAACCAAAGGACATCACCAGGAACTCATAATGGCCATACCTGATACGAAATGTAGTCTTCGGAACATCTGAAGCCCGAATCCTCAGCTGATGATAACCCGATCTCAAGTCAACCTTGGAAAACACTCGAGCACCCTGTAACTGATCAAATAAATCATCGATGCGCGGAAGAGGATACTTATTCTTGATGGTAACTTTATTTAGTTGGCGATAGTCAATGCACATCCGCATAGACCCATCCTTCTTCTTCACAAATAAGACTGGAGCACCCCACGGCGACACACTCGGCCTGATGAACCCCTTGGCCAATAACTCCTCAAACTGCTCCTTCAACTCCTTTAGCTCCTTAGGTGCCATACGATAAGGGGGAATGGAAATAGGCTGAGTATCTGGAGCCAAATCAATACAGAAGTCAATATCCCGATCTGGAGGCATGCCTGGAAGATCCGAAGGAAACACATCCGGAAACTCTCGAACAACCGGTACGGAATCAATGGTAGGAGACTCGGCGGTGATGTCCCGCACATAAGCAAGGTAAGCCAAACAACCCTTCTCGACCATATGCCGAGCCTTTATGAAGGAAATAACCCGGATGGATGCACTAACGGAAGAACCTCTCCATTCTAGTATAGGCGACTCAGGCATGGCTAAAGTGATTGTCTTGGCATGGCAATATAACACAGCATGATAAGGAGATAGCCAATCCATGCCTAGGATAACCTCAAAATCAATCATACCCAGTAATAAAAGATCTGCTCTGGTATCGAAACTGCAGAAAGTGACCACACAAGACTAGTAGACTCGGTCTACCACTACAGAATCACCCACAGGAGTGGACACATATATATGAGAGCACAAGGACTCACGAGGGGTATCCAGAAAATGAGCAAATAGTACGGAAACATATGAATATGTGGATCCTGGATCAAATAGTACTGAAGCCTCCCTACCACATACTGAGATAATACTTGTGATCACGGCGTCTGAGGCCACTGCATCTGATCTGGCCGGAATGGCATAAAATCTGGCTGAGGCTCCTGAAGGCTGAACTCCCCCAGAGTGAACAGGAACTAACTGACCTCCTTCTGACTGGCCTCCCCCTCTAAGACGACCCCTGCCGATATGTCCTCCACCTCGAGGCGGCCGAGCTGCTGATGCTGAACTCCTAGGCTGATAACTCTGCTGCACTGCCTTGCCCCAATACCTGGGATAATAACTCTATGTATGACCCAGCTCCCCACACTCGAAACAACCTCCTGGTGCTACAGCCTGCTGCCCGAAAGAGGGAGAACCCTGAATAGCCGGAGGGCGGTGTGAACCCTCTGGTAAGGTATTAAAATAGGAACTAGAGGATCTCTGATGACTAGAATAACTTCTGGGTGCACCCTGGGTGGCTGGGAGACAATAGGAACGCTCTGGCATAGCGCCGAACTGAGGCCTCGCTGAAATACCCCTGGGAGGTAGTGGAGGTGCTAAATATGAAGGCCTGCTGAACTGGCCGCCTCCGAATTGAACTCTACCCCTAGCTGGAGCACCCCTGAAGTCACCTGTGAACCTGGCCCTCTTGTCCTGCTAACCTGGCTGACCCTGCTCCCTGCTCCTCATACGCTAACCCTCAATCCATCGAGCTATCTCGACTACAAGCTGGTATGGGGTACCCATCTCTACCTCTCTGGCCATAAAGGCCCTAACACCTGGATGCAAGCCTGCCATAAACCACCGCACCCTCTCGGCATCAGTAGGCAATATCATAAGGGCATGGCGAGACAACTCGGAGAATTTAGCCTCATAATCAGTCACTGACATCTGCCCCTACTCTAGTCGCTCAAACTGACCCCGTAGCTCCTCCCTCTCCGAAGGTGGAATGTATCCATCTAGAAATAGCTTAGCGAACTGATCCCAAGTGACAGGGGGAGAATCTGCTCGCCTATTGAGAATATATGACTGCCACCACCTGCGAGCTCTGCCCTCTAACTGAAATGTGGTGAAATCCACTCCATGGGACTTCAAAATCCTCATGTTGTGCAGTCTGTCCCTGCACCTATCAATAAAATCCTGAGCATCCTCTCCCCGCTCGCCCCCGAAGACTGGAGGGTGGAGTCGGGTCCATCTATCCAACATCTTCTATTGGTCACCCTTTGCGACTGGCCTGGGCTCTGGGGCTGCTACTATGGGTTGAACCCCTCCCACAGGCGGTGTGCTCGGGGTATGACATGCTGATGCTGCTTAACCTATGGCCTGAGCGATGGGAGTCTGGACTGGACTCCCCCACCCGCCTGAGAATTAGCAGGGTCAGCTGGAAATAAACCAGCCTGAGACATAGTGTCCATGAATCTCAACATACGGCCCATGACCTCCTGGAAGCCTGGCCCCCTCATGAATTCCACTGCAGCAGGTGCTACTGGAGGCACCTCATCCTGCTCCTCCATAATAGGGTCCTCTGGTGGTGCCGCTAGCGTAGCTCTGGGATGCCCTCGTCCCCTGCTTCGAGCAGGTGCTCTGCCCCTGCCTCTACCCCGACCTTGGGCAGCCGGGGCAGCGGCCTCTCCCGGACCAAGAAAAATTGGATGCACGCGTCCTCACCATCTATGAGAGAATAAAAGAATAATTTTGAGTACATCATAGAATGCACGACATGATATGAATAAAGGGAAGTTTCCTAACACCCCTTAGCCTCCTGAAGATAAGTACAGACGTCTCCGTACCAATCCGCAAGACTTTACTGGGCCTGCCCGTGACTTGTGAGACTTACGTGAACCTAGGGCTCTGATACCACGTTGTCACGACCAAATCTCGATTCAGGTCGCGATGGCGCCCAACGGCAAGGTTAAGCCAGCCAATATAGAAACACTAAGTTTTACCATTCCCCGTTACGCAAATTTCATCTTTTAACCAATTTTAAACAGTTATAAACATGATAATGGCGGTGATGTGAAATAGAACTACAAGTGCGGAAAATCAACCAATAGGCATGTCGCACAACATATGTACAGCCAACAACCCAAAATATACACCACGTGTGTGCCAGGAACTAGTGTCACGAGTACCACGGGCAACAACTGAATATACAATTACTACAATATATACAGGGTCTCAGTCTAAATGAAATGGACAGAGAATATAACAAATAAACTCCAGGGTGTTGCTAGGAAGTCACTGGGAAAGCAGCTCACCGTGAAGTATGACCACGCTATCAATATCTAGCACCGGCCCGATAATCACACGTACCAGCCTCCGGACCTGTACAGTCAAGTACAGAAAGAAAAGAAAGTGCAGCATGAGTACATATTAAATAAATATGTACCCAGTGAGTATCCCGCCTAAACTCGAAGAAGTAGTGACGAGAGGTCGACTCGATAGTCACTAAGGTCTAACAGTAATACCATATGATAGAATATAATGAAATACAGTAGGCATGTCAAGAAAATAAGCAACAAGTATATATATATCAAAAGCAGAAATCCAAACAATTGCTGAACTAAACAATAAAGCACTTCCAAGGGTAGACCACCGAACGATACAATAATCACAAATTCTTAGATCCGCCGTGGCGTACGGACCACTCCCATAAGGTACCTTCTACACTCGTCGTGGCGTACGGCTCGATCCCATATTTGTTTCAATTTCCTTCCAACACTACCGTGGCGTACGGCCCGATCCCATATATTTCATAATTTCTCAACACTGTCGTGGCGTACGGCCCAATCCCATATACATATCACAATTACTTCTAGCATTGTCGTGTCGTACGACCCGATCCCATATATATTCAATTACTTTCAACACTGTCGTGTCGTACGGCCCGATCCCATGTATATTCAACACTTACTTTCCACAACAAATTCCTTGCCATTCAACAATTTTTCCATAAAGCCTTAGAGAAATAACTATGCAAAAACATAATTTCATAGTACATATGGCGTCACAATAAATCATATAAAGCATTACAAGAAAAACACATCAGGCATTATGAGAAAAGAATATAAGGCATGATGTGGGCTTAACTACCCGGACATAACAATAATAGCCGCTACGTACGGACTCTCGTCACTTGGCGCGTACGTAGCCCCCAAACAATTTACACATAACATATACATCACCTATGGAGACAATTCCCTCTTACAAGGTTAGAAAGGAGACTCACCTCGTGTCAAATCTACCCCTCGGACCACAATTTGCGCCCGAAACTCCGAACTCTACACCTGAGGACTCGCAACTAGCCAAAAGGTAAACAATAACATCAATGCATGCACAATGCGGGAAATTACCCTAGTTATTTTACTAAAATCGCTATTCTTGAAGAATTTCCAAATTCCAACCCCGGTCCCGCATGTTCAAATTCCGAAAATTCTCGAAGGGATCACTCACCCATAGCCTAAGGATCATTAATGTGTGATTTCTACTTAAATTCATGGCCTAAAACGGATAATCACAAAATCCTCAAGAACCCTAAAATTACTACCTAATTCTATGGTTTTAGATAATTTAATAGTGAATTTAACTAAGAATTAATGTTTGAAACTAGTAAAACTATGGAATTTACTTACCTCAATAATAGTGGTGGAAGGTCCCTTGAAGAGCTCTCTAAAAACATGAAGAGGAAGATGAAAATGGAGGAAAAATGCTAAGTCCCGTATTTAATAAAACTGCCCAGGGATTCCTTAACTGCGATCGCGACAAGGGGCATGCGATCGCGAAGGCCAACTGGCCAGACCTCTGCGATCGCGGCAGAGGTCCTGCGATCGCGAAGGCCAAATGGCTAGAACTCTGCGATCGCGGCAGGGGTCCTGCGATGGAGAAGAATAAACTCACATGTCCCAGACGCGACTTTATGCGATCGCGATAAAAGGTTGCGATCGCGAAGGTGTGGAACCCAGACCTCTGCGATCGCAGAGAATAATAAACAGCCCAGCAAAATCCTTCTCCGCGATCGCAACAAACCTTCTGCGATCGCAGAGAAGGAAACCAGATAGCAGAAATTCTAGTTTTTTCACACTTAGCTCCCAAGGGTCTAAAACACACCTGAGCCCCTCGGGACCCCGTCCAAAAGCACTAGAAAGTCTGTATTCAGGATACGGACTCGCTCGAACTTCAGGAACCTGAATAACAACAACGAAACTCAGAATTCAACCCCAAAACCAAATTGAATCAAAACTTAAGAACTTGAAATTCTAGAATTCACTTCAATGCGCCGAACCGGCCTATACTAGTCGGAATGACTTCAAATTTTGCAGAAAAGTTATAAATGACATAACGGAACTATTCCCGGTCTCGGAATTTCATTCGGACCTCGGAAACATAAAATCACATTTCAAGCCAAATTTTAAATTCTTTACAAATCCTCAAAACTTCATTAACTCCAATTTTCTCATTTTGGTCCGAAACCCGTCAAATCAAGTTCGTTTCTTACCAAATTTCACATATAACTTACATAACATATATTGAACCTGTTCCGAGCTGCGAAATCATAATACGGGCCTGACAGCACATGTTTCACATCAAGGTTCATGTTCATAAGCCTTTAATATTTTTCATAAAATAATTTTCTTTAAAAATCCATTTCTCGGACTTGGGTCCTCGGAATTCGATTCCAAGCATACGCCCAAGTCCCATATTTTCGTACGGACCTTCCGGGACCGTCGGATCACAGATCCGGGTCCGTTTACCAAAAATGTTAAGCAAAGTCAACTTTATTTAATTAATTATCATAAATTAAACTCTTAATCAAGTTTTCACATAAAGGCTTCCCGGCTACGCACTCGGGATGTGCACGTACATCGAGGTGAGATTAACGGAGGCTTTCGGGACCTCGAAACACAGTCATAATTAGATTCACATAAGACGAACCCCTTTTTGGGTCATCACAGCTGGGGAAGAAATGACTAAGGAGAATCTGGATCATGTGTAAAAACTTGACAAAGTACTGTATGAACTCAATTAAGCTCCCAGAGCATAGTATGAAAGATTGTCAAAATTCCTGCTTGAACATGACTACAAGAGAGGTAAAATTGATAGTACTTTATTCTTGAAAGAAAAAGGTAAAGATCTCTTGGTAGTTCAAATATATGTAGATGACATAATCTTTCGAGCTACTACTGATAAGCTAAGTAAAGAATTTGCTAAATTAATGGTGAGTGAATTTGAAATGAGTATGATGGGTGAGCTAAATTTCTTTTTAGGCGTACAAACTAAACTAAATTCAAATGAAAATATGATCCATCAACAAAAGTATGTTAAAGAGTTGCTTAAAAGATTTAAAATGGAAGATGCTAAAGAAATTGACACTCATATAGCAACAACCACAAAATTGGATGTAGATGAACCTGGTTCATCTGTTGATCAAAAGTTGTGTAGGGGAATGATTGGTTCATTGTTGTATCTTACGACCAGTAGACCTGACATTGTTTTCAGAGTAGGACTTTGTGCAAGATTTCAGGCTAATCCAAAGGAATCCCACTTAACTACTGTGAAGAGAATCTTGAGATACCTAAAAGGCACCACTGTAAAGTTTATCCGGTCCCTGAAAAATTCACTTTTTATGATTACATCGGCAATAATCCATAAATGGGTGGATTTTTCAATCTTATTCTCTTCGCGAGAACTTCCGGATCGTAGAAGCATTTGGAACGGGCTCAGCGTTCATTTCGTTGGCAGAAACGGCTTGTTTCCACAACTGAAAGAGAATCTAAAGCAGGATCAGAAACAGAATAAGATTGAGGAGCGGGCGTTGGGCCAAGTAGCGACACTTCACCCAGATTCGATCATCAAGTCAATTTGCTTTATTCAACAAAGTTATCGAGCTTCTTAGCCACTGGGGACCGGCTGAACCCTGTTCCTACATGACCTGATCAATTCGATCAGGCACTCGCCATGGCTTATGTTGTTGAAAGCCTAGCTCATCCTAGCATGGCATCTCGGTATCCCTTGATAATGATCATTCCTATTCGATATCATGAATAGGTATGCCTGTCAACCATTTCTATATGCGAGATGGAGGGCTGCTTTGGTCTCTGTCTTTGGTATACAAAAGGTAGTAACTTCAATCTTGTGGGATATGCTGATGTTGACTATGCATGTTTTCTAGTAGATAGAAAGAGCACCTCAGGTATGGCACATTTCCTGGGCTCATGTATCGTGTCTTGGACCACAAAAAAGCATAATTCTATGGCTCTATCTACTGCTGAGACTGAGTATGTGGTTGCAGCCTCATGTTGTGCTCAACTACTATGGATTAAACAACAATTGATAGATTTTGGAATCGATGTTGGATGTATCCCTATATTTTGTGATAACACTAGTTCTATCAGTATGACAAAGAACCTCATTCATCATAAAAGAACAAAGCACATAGATGTTAGACACCATTTTTTAAGGGACAATTATGAGAAGGGACTGATCTCTATTGAATTATGTGC
Organism: Nicotiana undulata; assembly: GCA_005239495.1. Classification (NCBI taxonomy): domain Eukaryota; kingdom Viridiplantae; phylum Streptophyta; class Magnoliopsida; order Solanales; family Solanaceae; genus Nicotiana; species Nicotiana undulata. Next base: position 114,756 of record ML252962.1, on the reverse strand, counting down.
TACTGATAAACAGATTGCTGACATCTTTACAAAAGAACTAAGTAAAGAGCATTTTGAAAGGAACATGTTAGAGTTAGGGATGATTAAGATCACCTAATTGAACCAGTTCAGAATGAACATGAAAAAAAAGTTGAAAAAAAGGAAAAATGAAAAAAAAAATGTTTTTGGCTAGAAATTCTGAAATTTGTTTAAATGATCAGATTAACTATTGCTCAGTCTTATGCTGAAAATAGAATACCCTTTTTCCATGTTTTGATATGACTCATTGGTTACTAATAACGTTTTCTTTATTGTTAAAAATTGAGGCTTGATCAAGAGGATTCTTACATGATGAACCTGGTTCATCGATGATGGTTCATCTAAAATGTGAGGTATGTGTTCTCCACTATACACACTTTGAAATATTAATAGTTAATCATGAGAAGAACTCTACCTAAACAAAATCATTTCAAAATCTATACTTTATCCTATTTTTGAACCAGTTCTGTCTACCCTAGAGAGTCTCATCGAATTAAGAAACGTAGAAACTAGGGAAGATGTAACTGTCACTTCTATTTGACGAATCACAGAAGTGATTAGACTTCTATTTGACCAAAATGACTGTCGTTATATATTAATTACCCATCTCCTTTTTAAACCCCCATCATCACCTCTGAAATTACTCATCATCTTCACAACCGTCGAAACCCTTCCATCTTCTTTCACATTCATTGTCAATCCAAACTTTCTTCTTCTTCAATCAAAAATGTCTAACCCTTCGAAAAGTCCTGGTACTACGCCACCTACTACTCTATCTTCGACTTCTACAAACCATCCACCACCAATCCCTACTCCGTCTAAATCCAGTCCCACCATACCTCAATCTAGTCCAAATCCCGAACCTAGAAAAAAAAGGGTCAAGATGCTCGCCGGAAACTAGTACCCACAGGCTCTTGGGCAAAGAAAATGAATGCCAAACTTCAAGCTAGTCAGGCACAGGAATCAAATAACTCAAGTGACTCGTTTAAATCAGCTATTGAGGAAGCACCTGGATCATTTAATTCTGAACAGGTATCGTCTGTACCAAAAATCACTTCTGAAGCTGTGTATGAAATAGTGGAAAACTTAGAAAATAGGTTTGTTTTGGTTGGGTCTGGGATAAATGTGGAGTTTCCGGAAATGAGAAGAAAAAGGGGGAAAATTAATCGTCTAGCTATTTGTGGTACTAAACCAGTAGTAGGAGAGGGAGCCAAGAAGTCAGGGGGAAGTGCATCAGGGGAGGCAGTTGAGGGATTGGTAAACTTAGGGAAGTCTACAGATGAACTTCGTTCATCTATTGAGGAGACCTTAGCAGATCTTATGAAGAAGTTAGAAGAAAGTTACAAACCAAAGAAGAAAAAGACTCCCAAGGCTAAGAATTCTGAAACTGAAGGAGCAAGTAAGAAGAGGAAAGCCACTTCCTCTGCTGATTCTGAAATTCCTATTCAAAGAGGAAGAACCACAAGAAGCACACTAAGGCAGAGTGAGGAGGATCTAAAGAAAGCCTTGGAAGAAAGTAAGAGAAAGAGGGCTGAAAAGGGAAAGGAGAAAGTTGTTGAACCTGTAGAGGCTGTTGAAATTGACGAGATGGACCTGGTCCATCAAGGTGAAAAAAGAGCAGAGACTGAGGTTCAGACCCCAAAATCAAAGAAAGCCAAGACTTCTTCAAAGAAGATGAAGAAGTCTGCATATGTGTCTGCTGAACCCTCAACTGTAGCCAAAAGAACCAGGTCTACAGTTAAATCTAAGAAAGTTCAAATTGATGAAGAAGAGGACTGGAGTAATGAATAAGAAGATGAGTCTGCTGGAGAGAAGGATAATTTGACAAAATTTAGGAAGCGCACCATTTTGAAGGCGAGGTTGTTGAAAGATTTGGAGGAATCTGGCATGGTCTATTTGATGGAGAAGTTGGAGGTGCGGGGCTGGAAGGACATGGTCCTTTAGTTGGATGGGCGGCTGGCCAGAAATGAGATAGTCAAGTTCATGGACAATGGTGTAATTAAGGATGGCAGAGTCTCTAGCCAAGTGAAAGGGACAAAAATTTCCTTTGATGCCAAAGATTTTGGAGAAGTGCTTGGGATTCCGTCTGAGGGCTATGATGATTACACCAGGAAAAAGTGGCCAAGCTTAGATGCTCTTCCTACTGCTCTGCAAATCACAAGAAGGTTCTGTGACAATGAAGAGAAGGATGAACCTAGGGCAGTCACAAGAGTGAGATGAAGCCCCCTCATAAAGTGGTGTTTGAGTTCATCAACAAGTGTGTACTGCCAAGACAGGAGAGAAGGCACATATCTAACATAGCTAACTACATGGACTTAGTTCTAATGGACTTCCTGGACAGTGGAAAGTAGATTAACTGGACTTACTTCATCATTCATGTCACGACCCAAATCCCAATTCAGGCCGCGATGGCACCCAACAACGGGGTTAGGCAAGCCGACATAACTTTCACTAAGTGATACCCTTCCCACTCAATCAAACAAGTCCATGGTTACCCATTTATAATAACTAATATGATACTATCCTTGAGTGAAGGTAAAGTCATAGTAGATACAAAGCAAAAATAAAACATACACATAGATATACATCCCAAAACCCCAAAAATATATACCGCGTGTGTGCCAGGAACTAGTGTCACGAGTGTCTCGGGCAACTATTGAATATAAAATGACTACAACATATATATCTACAGGGTCTCAGTCTGAATGAAATAGACAGAGAGAATAACAAAAGAAACTCCAGGGTGCTGCTAGGAAGTCGCCAGGAAGCAGCTCACCGTGAAGTATGACCACGCTATCAATATCTGGCACCGGCCTGAAAATCAGATGGACCATCCAAGTGTTCCTAAACCATCCAAATCATTCTCAAATCCAGGACCACCCACTCCCGCGAGTCATAAAGCACGAATAGCCGCTATGGAAGGTTTCATTTAAGAAAACGGGACCCTGATACGCAAAACGACCGACTGGGTCATTACAATTCAGCTGCTGGACAGGGTGGTCAATGGTTCCAAAGCTCATGCCATTCCATATGGCTTCATCCTCACAACTGTACTTTCTCACTACAAGGTGCCTCTGAAGAAGGCAGATATGGCCGCAAGTAAGGATCACTTTGGCAAAAATACTCTTCTGGCCTGTGACTATGTTGTCAATGTTCCTGAAAATGAACCTGGTTCATCCAGAAAGACACATGTGAACAACAAAGTTAGAGAACTTGTGCAAAAGGGTGGGGCGAAGGATGCAGAAATACTTTGGCTGAAGAACCGCCTTGCAGAGGTTGAATCTGAGAGGAATTCTCTCAGAAATGATCTTGCAAAAGAAAAGGAGAAGAATGAGGGGATTCTTAGGGATATGTTATCTCTTCTCCAAGCCAAAAACCCAGCCTCCACCCCTTCCCAGCCTTAGTAGTCCAGCTTGCCTTAGTACTTCAGTGACCCAAATTATGGACTTTTCTTGTTTTTTTCTCTCTCATGGTTTTAACTGTTTTTATTTCTTTTTTGTGGATTGGGGATGAACAATGCTTTCTATCAATGAATTTTGTTGTTTTTTCTCTTACTCTTGTTTCTTTTTCTTTGATAGTTTTAATTATTGGTTCACTACTAATGATTAATCCATGATTCCACTTGCAGTTTTCCCAGTGGTCATGAGTAATCCTTAAATATCTGGGACTTTCTAAAATTTTCCAACTTTTCGATGATGCCAAAAGGGGGAAGAATGGTTATGTGCTTACTCTGAACATGTGATATTTATAACCTAATGAACCTGGTTCTTGTATGATAAATGCTTAATACTCTAAAAAGTGTCAATGTTGGATTAAGTTGGTTACAGACCTAAGCAAAGAGTTTGTCATCAAAAAAGGGGAATTTGTTGGCCCACAGAATTTGAATGGTTTTGAAGATTGAAAAAAGAACTCAAAGATGAACCAGGTCTATCACTGAAGACATAGACACATACAGAGTTAAAGGCACGTGAGGTTCACATGCAGGAGATAAACGAAATTTGGGAAATGAAGATATATCTCCTGATCGAAAAGATTGCAAAATGATAAGGAGAAGGGCTCCTTATTCAGTAAGAACAGAATCAAGATAAGGAAGGATTTAAGAAGTTGAGATTAACTAGAACTCTTCCACCAAGAAAGAATTGCATTAGAACTCTAGTAAATCTCTTGTCTACTAATCATATATATTGCTGAGTGTTCTTATTGTACAGGTATGCACAAAAGCAGAAGTTAAGCAAGAATTGAGAGAAAAATTAGCGAGGCAATTTTGCAAGCAGTTCGTGTGAGATTTAAGTGTGCGAATCTGAAGCTACTTGAACCAGTTCCAACTGTTGTCTTTTAGTCTAGTTTATTTGTAGTAGGTGATTTCAACGTGTACCTTTTCAGCTTTATCTAGAAGCATCTGTAATAGGTACTGTGTGTTTCAAGTTATAGCTAACTTAAAGTTTGTCGCAAATAGCTAGAGGCTAGTTTTCCACAAAGAGATTAGAGGTAATCCTAGGTTTACAAAAGAGTTTTTTTTGTAAATGATGTTTGGCTCACTGATTTAGTAAAGAGTTTGGGAAAATCCTACTGGGAAAGTGCGTCGTGGTTTTTTCACCTTTTGAGCCAGGTGTTTTCCACGTAAAAATATCTAGGTTCTTTAATTTCTGTATTTATTATTCCATAAACAGTAGGAGTTTGAACACATAGAAGAACTTGTTCCTTCTATAACAATTGCACGCGAAAATCGTACACCACACAAATCTCCCCCCCCCCCCCCCC